>JARSSU010037544.1:0-63740 GCA_029619165.1 Eurosta solidaginis
CAGGGATGTTTTCGTTTGTTTAATTGCAACAACCGACGGGTTTTCCGCGAATAACTTTTAAACGAGATAAAAAAATATAGTTTCTGCTTTCGGATTCTGAATCTCGACGCAAATACACTTCTTTTGATACCGCTATCGACATTTGAGACCCGAATTTTAAGTGCAGGACTTAAGTTGAAATTTTAATAAATTTGGAAACTAAAAAGCTTATAACTCATAGAGTAAGAGTTTCCTAGAGTTGCGGATGATAATTTTGTGATTTTTTAGGACCCCCTCTTCCCCTACAATCAACAAAAATTTGAAAATCGTGGCACCTTATATAAAATCCAACCTATAAATCTTCTAGTATTCTTATTTCCGCGGAAATACATGCAACTATTTCATCTGTAAATACTAGAAAGTTTTATTAAACTATCAAACGCAACTCTTTTGCCTTCCTGTTAGAAACGTAAAGACCGAACAAAAATGATAGAGAATACCATTGCTAGACGAAATCGTTGGAGGCGAATCGTTCGTCTGAGCTTACGTTCGCAATACAGAATGAAGCCTTTAAATTGTTAAGTAATATAATGAAAAGACTGTGTCCAACTCCCGAAGAAAAAACTATAAAATTTGTGTTAGTGAAATGATAATTATTGCTTTTGGTTTTTAGTTTTGAGGCATCGTCTTCGAGTGCCTTCTGATCGTATATGCCGGTTCTTTTGCATTCTTTTACATGCATAAAGTGCCGTTGAAGCCTTCCTCACCCTCTCCTCCACGTTGAGCTTCCATGACAGCTTACTGTCTAGGATGATTCCTAGATATTTTGTGCACGGTTTCTCCCGTAGGGTCGCCCCTCCTAACTTAGGAACGTCATCTGCGTAAACCGTAAGTCTTGCTGGTCCCTCGTAGAATCCCCTGAGCAGTTGGTTAATGACCAGCGTCTACAGCAGAGGTGATAGCACACCTCCCTGCGGAGTGCCCCTGTCCTCTAATTTCGTGACCGCGCACAATACCCATTGCGATGTAATCTTACTGCAGTTTAACATGCAGTCGATCCATCTGGGTAAGGCTGGATGTACTTTAACGTAATTAAGACCATCCACAATCGCCCATTTAGAAACACTGTTGAAAGCCCCGGCAATGATTAAGAAGACTTCTAGATCATATTCCTTATATTCCAGGGCTTTTTCTATGCTTATTACCACCCTATGCAATGCGGTGTCTGCTGACTTGCCTTTGGTGTACGCCTGTTGTGTTGTGGATAGCAGCTTTTAATCCACGTTGGACTTTATGTACACATCTATCAGCCTCTCAAAGGTTTTGAGCAGAAATAATGTTAAGCTATTGGGTCTATAACCTTTGGGATCACGTGACTGATCTTCCCCGCCTTTGGTAGGAAAGCTACACGAGCAGTTCTCCAAGAGTGCGGTACATGACTCAGTCTTATGCACCCATCGAATCACTAATCTTCTCGGGAAAAGCCGGCGTGCACCTCCGAGAAAGTCGGAGTCTTAGCATTATCTGCCTTTGGCTTATCCCCTACTTCCGTAGTTGGAACTTCCCTCTGACTCGAAACCTTCGAGGTAGTTGCTACCTCGCTATTGGGGCCCATCTGTGTTACAGCTTTGGGCCTACTTGTCTTGTATATGCGACTGCCCTGCCTCGCGGCTCTGGGACTGGGTCCTTTCTGCCTCTTGAAAGCAGGCTTGTCGCCTTCCTCCGAACGTTCTTCCTCGTACCGGTTGCAGAACCGAGGGTTTCTAGCAGCAAACCTTTTGAACTGCCTTCGACCTACTTCTACCGCCTCATGGGCCCATTCCAAGCGCTCGCTCTCCACTTCTGTTGGGTCGACCACTGCTCCCAGGCGTTGGACAATTCTTAGTGCTGCACGGTACTGCGAGAGAGCTCTTTTACTTCCCCTGCTCCGTACCCTTCTCCACTCTTCTACTCATATGTGTGCTTTTCCAACACGGAGTTCATTGAATCAGCACTACTCTCGCAAGCCGAGTCTGACGCATCGCTTAATGCGTATTCGTTGTCCTTGGCTTGCGACTCAGTCCTTCTCTTATCATCCTCCTTATTACAATTTGGTAAAGAGTCGTTTCATATTGGTCGTACGACCACCAGCTCGACAAGGCGGGCTCAGCGGTAAAGTATTATATACGGGGAAAGAACCGTCAGCCACAGCTGCGCCCCTTACTGTGGTAAGGCCATCAATACTTCCCGAGGTGGTCCGGTATCGGGAAGGCTCCGTTCGAATACAGCCGAATTTATCCCCTGGCTGCAAATTGTCCAATAGGCACGGTCCGCATAACACCCTGGATTAGGGGGTTGGCAGTTCTTGATCACCGACATCCCGCCTCCCTCCTGTAAGGCAAAACGGCGTAGATGCCAGTCGTAAACAGCTCCGCCTCCGCGGGCTCAGCGGTAAAGTATTATATACGGGGAAAGAACCGTCAGCCACAGCAGCGCTCCTTACTGTGGTAAGGCCATCAATACTTCCCGAGGTGGTCCGGTATCGGGAAGGCTCCGTTCGAATACAGCCGAATTTATCCCCTGGCTGCAAATTGTCTAATAGGCACGGTCCGCATAACACCCTGGATTAGGGGGTTGGCAGTTCTTGATCACCGACATCCCGCCGCCCTCCTGTAAGGCAAAACGGCGTAGATGCCAGTCGTAAACAGCTCCGCCTCATAGTCGGGCGCTATGGAGATCGGCTAAGCTCTCACACCAACGACGAGGTGCCTACCCCAGTGAGGGAGAGATTGGGGAGATAGCTGTTTATTTTATTACAAAGCTCATCGATGTGGGAAACAATTGCAAAGGTATAGAAGCAATAGTGACTCCTTCTGGTGGTAAAGGTAGCTATTGATATGTAGAAGTTAAACAGAAATTTGATGAATATGAGTTTTTTTTTAAGTTATTGCAAAAAAAAAGCGTTGAGGATTTTTAATATCTTACGAGGTACCTTCGTACATGTTTCTAAGAATGAAGAATGACACCTATTCAAACTTCGCTATACTTTAACATACAATACTTCACCCCATTTTAACACAACTATAATTTTTTAATTTTATTAAATTTTATAAAATGTTTCTTCCTCTACAGTTCCATTACCGTATTGGATGCTAAATATGGCTTTCGCATTTTCTCCATCAATAACTTGACAAGGTGGAAGAAATCTATGCGCGTAAATCGCAACATATTATATTGGTCGAGCGGTTCTTCAATAGCTCTCTAGTGGTGATGGTGACAGCAGAGAAACCCAACTGTTTACAAATGTTACACTTCAAAAAGAATCAAAATATCTGCGTCTACGGCTCAAATACCCACAGTATATGAATGAATCGAACGCATCCAATTGTCTGCCTAACGGATAGTATACATATCCATCAACGAACTGGGTCTGAATACTGAAACAGTACACATATTCAAAATCGATGAGAAGGCTGTGATGATGGTATAGGGTGAGTTGTTGAAAAACATACTGTAACGAATGTTAGCAGCACTGAGCGATGCTATCGTCTCTAAGCCGATGCTAACCAGTGACGTGAATGCACATCAATAATTCATCATTATGTATCTACATAAACGAATAAATAATTGCGTCTACACATATGTACGTATACGAACATCTGAGCGGTAATGCACAAATACATGCATATATCTTATCTGAGTTGTCACAAGAGAGAGCAATAATTTGTGCACGTAGTTGTGGCTGGCGATTTTGTAGCCGAAACAACTAGTAACTTCTGGAAATCGAAGAGCCTAGAAGTATGCAGCGTAAACTATAAAAGCAGTGCAGGCGAGTAAGAAGTAATTCAGTTGATTTGAATTGTCAAGCAGTTACGAGTAAGACGATATCTAGCGAGCAATAGCACTATTATTTTGAAAGTCAGTTTCTTTAAGATATCAGTTTGGTTATTAAGCTATTCGTTGCACAGTTTGAGTGTTATTGTGAAGTATTTTAATAAAGGCCATTTTTCCATTATTCAATATTGGAGTTATTTATTCAACAGTTTAGTGATTCGAACTTAGCAGAGGATTGCAAATAAGAAGATTTGCAGCAAATTCGTTACAATTGGTGTCAGAAGAGGATTGTTGAATAAATTCCGGAGGACAACAAGGACATGGCAAAGTTCAGTGAATTGAAGATCCAGCAACTAAAGAAGGAGTTGGAGAGCCGTGGATTGAATACAAGCGGCGTTAAACTTGAACTTCAGGCACGGCTACGAGAGGCAATGGAAGCGGAAGGAATTGATGTGGAAGAGTATGACTTTCATCTTGATGGCGAGGAAGTAACAAAAATTTAAGAGAAAAACGAAACATCGCAGACAGTTACGAGCACAGACTTGAACATGATTTTGGCTGCAATATCTGCTCAAACATCGATAGTGGCTTCTCAACTGGAATCGCAAAAGACAGATATAACATCTCAACTGGCATCTCAACTAGAATCCCAGGAGAACCGTATAACATCCAAGATGGAAACGCAATTGGAAGAACAGAAGACATATATGGCATCCCAACTGGAATCGCAGGAGACACGCATAACATCAAAGATGGAAGAACAAGAAGAGCGCTTATCATTACAGGTGGCACAAATGTCTTCACAGTTAGAAGCACAGGAAGCAAGGGTAACATCAAAGCTGGAAGCGCAGAATGCAAAAATCGCTCAATTTCAGGCAGAAGTCGATGATTTGAAGGGTCGTATGGAGCAGTTACAATTAAATCGTCCAGCAGTTTCAGCGAGTAATCCAAAGGTAAAAAACACCATCCTTTGACGGTTCTGTTCCTTTTCAGGTCTTTAAGCTACAGTTTGAGAAGACCGCAGCAGTGAACAACTGGAATGTGGAAGATAAAGTTGCCGCGCTCTTCGTAGCATTGAAAGGACCAGCTGCCGAAATCTTACAGACTATTCCAGAGTACGAACGGAACAGTTATGACGCATTGATGGCTGCTGTAGAACGACGTTATGGAAGCGAGCATAGAAAACAGATATTCCAAATTGAGTTGCAAAACCGCTACCAAAAAGCTAACGAGACTTTGCAGGAGTTTGCTTCGGACATTGAAAGATTGGCTCATCTTGCAAATGCGGATGCACCCGTGGAATACACTGAAAGGGTAAAGATTCAGAGCTTTATAAATGGCATACGGGACGTCGAAACAAAGCGAGCTACATACGCAAACCCAAAGCCAACATTCGCAGAAACGGTGTCACAAGCTCTGATTCAGGAAACAGCGTCGCTTCTGTGTAAGCCAGTTTTCAAAGCACGCCGTGTGGAAGTAGAAAGGCCAGAGTGGGTAGAAACAATTTGGAAGCACTGAAGGGATCTCAACAGAAGAATGCCGGAGTTATTAAATGTCTCAAGTGCGGCAACCCAGGTCACATTGCACGTCATTGCGATCTTGGTCCTAATAGTTCCAACAATGTGGGTGGCCGTAAAACGCAAAGCTGGAGGAGATGAGCAAGAGCGTGTCGAATGTAAAGAACGAAAACTTGCCCGGCTATTGAATGCCCTATGATATCTGTGTTGCAAATTGGTAGAAAATCGAGCAGTCTTACCGTCGGAGGCAACGTCGATGGCGAGGAGCGTGTACTGACTGTAGATACGGGCGCATCTCATTCCTTGATTCGATCTGAATTAGTCAACAGGAGAGTTAAACCGTTACCTGGAGCAAGGTTGCGTACGGTCACAGGCGAGTATAACCAAGTCCAGGGAGAAGTGATATGTGAAGTACTGATTGGGAAGGTCATGGTTTTACACAAATTCGTTGTGGCGGAGATCGTTGATGAAGTCATATTGGGAGTGGACTTCTTGGTTGACCATGACATCAAGATCGATATGCAGAAAAGGGTGATGCTTTATAAGAACCAGGATGTGCAATTAACTTCAGTTTGGAAAAGGTTTCAGCAGTAATCGGGTACTGGTGGAGAAAAGTCGACAAAGGCCACGAAAGTCAAAGGTAAAGGTTGATGAAACGAATGGGCCAAACAAAGCGAAATCAAAAGTACCTGCGACAAAAACACCGGCATTGACAAACCCTAATGGACGCATTAAAACGACTGCAAGAATTTTGCAGGAAGCATGCAAGGGTGGTTTCAAGCCATCGCGCACTTCTGTTGGGAAACCGGCGGAACGATACTGTCAAGCCAATCCGTCAAGCGCAAGCTCTGCGAAGTAGTCATTGGTCAAACAACAGAGTGTGAGGAAACGACTAAGGATAATGAGTAGTAAGATCAAACGCAGGTACAATGAGAACAATAATTCGGAAGGGTTCTTGGAGGGAGATTGGTACTGTTAAACAACCCTCTCCGGCGGAAAGGTGTTCCAGCCAAAATTCGGTGCATTGGGAAGGCCCGTACAAGGTTGTGAAGAAGATCAGTAATTCCATCTACCGCATACAAAACCATTGGGAAACCACGAAGTAGAAAGGTGGTTCATTTGGAGATGCTAGCGGCGTTTAGATCGAGAGATTGTCTGATCGGGACGATCAGACTTAGGTGGAGGGCACAGTGTAACGAATGTTAGCAGCACTGAGCGATGCTATCGTCTCTAAGCCGATGCTAACCAGTGACGTGAATGCACATCAATAATTCATCATATGTATCTACATAAACGAATAAATAATTGCGTCTACTCATATGTACGTATACGAACATCTGAGCGGTTAATGCACAAATACATGCATATATCTTATCTGAGTTGTCACAAGAGAGAGCAATAATTTGTGCACGTAGTTGTGGCTGGCGATTTTGTAGCCGAAACAACTAGTAAACTTCTGGGAAATCGAAGAGCCTAGAAGTATGCAGCGTAAACTATAAAAGCAGTGCAGGCGAGTAAGAAGTAATTCAGTTTGATTTGAATTGTCAAGCAGTTACGAGTAAGACGATATCTAGCGAGCAATAGCACTATTATTTTGAAAGTCAGTTTCTTTAAGATATCAGTTTGGTTATTAAGCTATTCGTTGCACAGTTTGAGTGTTATTGTGAAGTATTTAATAAGGCCATTTTTCCATTATTCAATATTGGAGTTATTTATTCAACAGTTTAGTGATTCGAACTTAGCAGAGGATTGCAAATAAGAAGATTTGCAGCAAATTCGTACAATACGAAAACCACCATAACCCATCTATATATTGCATTACAGCTAAAGCTTTACAAACAGCAAAAATTGCTGGCGCCAAGCAATTGGAAAAGGCAGTGAAGCATTCATCACACTGTACGGATGGTGTTAAAGTTAGAAACTGCTGTTGTAATTGCTGCCACGATCACAACGGTCATCTCTACTTCGCCGAGTAGCGGCTCGTCCGACTATCTATCGAAGACAGTATAATCATATATTTTGCCAACACAGGTTAGCGATGTGCTTGCACGGGAAAATATTTCAATTAGAAAACAAAAAACCAATAAGGGAGTTTATTTATTATTAATTACTACTTTTCTTTATATCAACTGTATTAATTTAAGTTGCAATTTCATGTGCATATATAATAAGGGATGTCGTGATACGTGATACGATTGCTGTCGGAATTAGATTTGAAACCAATCAATGCTCCTGTTAAGGGTTGAGAATTATTGCTCAAATGATTAGATTTAGAACAATAATAAATGTTACTCAATTACTAGTCGTACATTTTAAGTTCATCAATTACGACAGCAATCGGATTCCACGACACCTTTGATATTCTTGATCTGAAAAAAAGAGTAAACTAATCTGAATTTCTACTAAACTTTAAGTTGTAGATTATTCAAATAATTGGAATTTTTTTCTAAAGCTTAAAATTATTTTCTGCTCGCTTAGAAAAAATTCAATTGGAAAACATGTTATGGAATCGCATTTACGGTGGAAGCAGTAAGGAAGGCGGTCGGCATGATGTTGTGGTGCACAGTGGCTAGTCATTGTCGGCTGGGGCGGGGTCCTTGCCAACCTTACTGTTCCTGCGCCATAATCAGAAAAAAGTTCCTATCATGCCTATCAAACTAGCAGCTGTCAAATTTAAAATAAACTGACAGAAGCACAGAGACGACTCAAAACGCTTATAATTCAAAATAAAACAACATCCGGCCGAACCGGATGTCACGGACAGACCGTTACATTCAAAAAATTTAAACTTCAAAAAAAAATCAAACGCAAAAAAAAATTACCGAAACCGGACATGGCCGGTTACCAACGCAGAGAGTCAAAAAAACAAGCTGAAAATAGAAATAAAAGAAAGAGAAGGGCCGAATATAACTTGGGGGCGCCGCGGGTGGCGTTGCGACGCCCGGTGCTTGTCCCACCCTCAAAAACCATGGCCACCGACGCACCTATTTTTCGGTGGCCCCTTACCTGGTTTACCTAAGTGCCTTCTAAAAGAATGTAGACGCCAGCATTCCCATTCTAATTACAAGTTTATTCAGATATCATTATTACTAAAGTATGTATGCTATGAAAGAAATATTTAAAGCTATACCTACAATTATGTCACCTCCTTCTTTTTTTTTGACAAGGGTTATAAGCGCTTGGTGCAAAAAAAATTGTAAATAAATGTGCTTATGAATAGTAGATAGATTACATACAAAATAGAAATTTGGTTTAAATGCCCTTTCTCTTTTCATTCACAAACCTATTTAGGGATGTACAGTTTGGATACAACTTCCGATAATTGGGGCCCCCTTACAAAATTAATATGTTGTTGTAGTAGACTTATTTTGAGTTTAACAAAACATCAATTCGGTATAACACATAGTATAATGACACTAATATGTACTATGTACTAAGAAAATTGTTATGAACGCAACTAAGACTAAATTTGGGGTAAATCATACTCCTCGAAGAAATTGTTTCACATGTTCAAGTAAAACGTGAACTTTTAGATTCATAGAAAAATTAACGAAATCATTTACATGTTCAAGTAAAACGTAAACTTTTAAATTCATAGAAAAATTAACGAAATCAATTACCTGTTCAGGTAGAACGTGAACTTTTAAATTTATGGTAAAATTAACGAAATCGTTTTACATGTTCAGGTAAAACGTGAACTTTTAAATTTATAGTAAAACTAACGACATCGTTTTACCTGTTCAGGCAAAAAGTGAACTTTTAAATTTATAGTGAAATTAATGAAATCGTTTTACTTGTTCAGGTGAAACGTAAACTGTTTTGCATGTACCAGTCAGTGCTGGTATTGTTTGTGTTTAGTTCAACTCAGTCAAAAAAAATAAAATTAAAATAATAAAATGAAAGAACAAAGAAAATAATTCAGATTTGAAAGGTTTCATGCATGTATATAATAATATTACTTTAATATGTGTAAATTTATTTTTGACATATATTCATGTAGAATGAAGCAATTTAAGTTCCACTGCAAATTTTATGATTTGTAAGTTAAACTCGACAATGCATTCACTTCTTGAGTTGAGGTTGATAACGAAAAAAAAACAATAAAGTAGATGCCATATTAATTATTCACAATTTACACGGGCATGCTGCAGTTAGTAAGATGGCAGTAAGCAATAAAAATTTGCATGTACTGTAACTTACATTATCACTAAATTTAACAGTTTACTGATAAAGATTATAGAAATAGTATATATTTTTTTTTGTTGATAATGTGAGTTAATTTGCATTACTCGTTAATTGCATCCCTTAATATAAATTTAATGCGTTTTAACTGATAATGCAATTGAACTTGAATTACCAATAAAACTTTATTCCTTACAGAAACAATATCAATACCTTTTGATCATTCCAAAAACATATCCGCAACAATTGCATTAATTAAAAAGTAATAGTAAAATTTTACTGTAACGCAAAGCGACTTTTAATACCTGAAACTTCTTTTTTTTGTTTCACGGGCAGTACAAATTGCCTACCTATAACCATTAAGATATGTTTTGTTTTTTTTTCTTTTTTTATGCTTCTAAGTTAATTAAACCTCCTTACTTCACTTTACGTTTCGTCTACTGCATGGTATAATAAGTTAACTTTACAACAAGTGGATGCAGCTTGCTAAAGAACAAGGTTGAGGCTACAAATACGTATATTTAGTTCAGTATTGGAACGAACTCACCGCTTAACCGCTGATATTCGTTGTCGCAATTGGCCTGGCCGCAGGCCTATGTTCGCTGCCCTGTGGTTGTCATTGTAGCTGGTATATTGTAGCCCGTATGGTCGTAGCTGATAAGGATGCGGCTAGTATTGTTGTAGCCGTTATGGTCGTAGCTGATAAAGATGCGGCTAGTATTGTTGTAGCCGTTATGGTCGTAGCTGATAAAGGTGCGGCTAGTATTGTTATACCCGGTATGGACGTAGCTGATAAAGATGCGGCTAGTATTGTTGTAGCCGTTATGGACGTAGCTGATAAAGATACGGCTAGTATTGTTGTAGCCGGTATGGACGTAGCTGATAAAGATGCGACTAGTATGGTGGCGGTACGTCTGGTGGTTGTTGCGCTCGTGGTTGGCGCTAATAGAAGGGTTGGGGGAGGTACTACTGATGGTGATGCCCGTAATAATAGTAGGCGCCGTTGGTGGTGGTGGGCGCTTGGGTCGAGGTAACCGAGTGAACCGGGTGGCGCTAAAGCTTCGCGCTACCCTGTACGAGCCGGACATAGTGTACAAGTACAAGTGTGTTGACTTATCTGTCAAGCATTCTGACAGGCACTCGCTGGATTCGGAATGACAGCGAATTCAAAATGGATACCATTACCGAATGCGCCGAATGATTGAAAAATTGAAAAAAGTCGATACGATTGGTAGTCAAAAATGTTGTCGTTGAGACCAAAAATGCGACTCTAGACCTGAGATTTCCATCAGGTGAGCGAGGCTGTTTGTAGTTTTGAAGTTTATCGCTTAGTGAACACACTTGTATAGGTACACTATGGAGCCGGATGACTTGGCTCTTTGACGTCGATTGTATTACGCGGCAGCGTACTGCTGGCCCTGGAGGCGGAGGTGGTGTCGGTCGCTTTTCCGCAGGTGGTAGTATCCTTCGTAAACGTAGAGGAAGAGGTTTATCTCACTAAGTGTGACTGCTAACGCCGACCTACTTCAAATGGACCTTGTCTCCACACAACACAACCGGTGCAGAGTTTATTACCACCCAAAATAGATGCGTAGAAACGAGATTTGTCGGAAAGAACGGTTTCGGTGCTTTGCGCTATCGGCTCTTTCCTAGTTTCTAGACAATTACCTGCGTATGTGCACAGCCGGCGAGGATGTTTTGTGATCACCAAATTTTTCCACCCTTCCTCTTTTTTATCTTGCCGGAAACTCATGGCAATTTTCGCTAGTGATGGCCGGTCTGTCCTTTTCCTTGTTTTTCGATACTTTTTATCGCAACTTTCGCCACATTACTAGGTGTGTTCGCGCGAACACGCTCCCAAGTGGATCGTAGCCGTAGACCGTAGCAGCAGACCGTAACAAACAAAAACCAATTAAGCGAGTTTATTTATTATTAAAGTACTTACTACTTTTTTATATGAACTTTATTAATTTAAGTTGCAATTTGATGTACATAATAATAAGGGATGTCGTGATACGATTGCTGTGTCAATTAGATTTGAAACCAATCAATATTCCTGCTAAGGGTTGCAGAATTATTGCTTGAATGATTAGATTTAGAACAATAATAAGTCTGACTCAATTACTAGTCGTGCATTTTTAAGTTCATCAATTACGACAGCAATCGAATTTCACGGCACCTTTGAATATTCTTGATCTGAAAAAAGAGTAAACCTAATCTGAATTTCTACTAAACTTTAAGTTGTAGATTATTCAAATGATTGAAGTTTTTCCTAAAGCTTAAAATTATTTTCTTTCTCGCGTATAATATATTTCAATTGGAAAACAAAAACCAATTAAGCGAGTTTATTTATTATTAAAGTACTTCTTTTTTATATGAACTGTATTAATATAAGTTCCAATTTCATGTACATATATAATAATATTGAAAATAATAAATATTGAAAATTCAATTTTTTTGGTTCATATTTTATTCATATGGCTGCTCCAGGTAAAGTAAATCTGTAGGTAAAATTCATGTTATATGGCGGTTATATAAATGGTAAAACCGAAGTAAAATTGATTGTCAAATGACTCGAAAATGTGGAGTGAAATGACGGAGAATATGACCGCCATTTGACGAGCATTGTGACGTGTGTGAGCAGCACAGTACTATGCTCATATCCTATAGGTGGGAGCGGAATGCACGATCACATTAATAGGAACGAACCGGAAAATTTGGTCACAAAACCTACTCACGCCCATGCAAATATTACTATGAATATAACCGCTGGCAAAAGTCACAATGACCGTAAAATGGCTAGTCAAATGACGTGGAGCGTTTTTGCAGGGAGGTGAGTGAGGCTGTTTGTAGTTTTGACCATTGTGAATGATGACAAAATGTGATCTCTTATCTGTCAGCTGCCTGACAGGCTGTTCAATATGGCTACTGTTCAGCGTTTTGACAGGCTGTTCAATATGACGGCGCCTATCTTCAGCGGGTGATAGAAAGAGATACAGAATGAGACAGCGATAGTCAAATACAAATCAGGTGATCCAATCACTTTGGAATTTTGACGCTTATGCAGAAGAGATCACACTTTGTCATCATTCACAATGGTTTTGACGTTTATCGCTTAGTTGACACCATTGATTACTATATAGCAGGCATGCTTAACCAACGAACCGATATCATTTCGTTAAGATAATTAACGTTAATAAACGAAACGAATTGACAAACAAATACATGGAGTTTGTGTGTGTTTGCCCGATCGCTGTTACCATCTTATGGCTTCACCAGGGCTATAGCATTGCCAGCACAATTCAAACATTAAGTTTCACGTTTTTGTTAACGTTTTTAACGTTAACGAAAGCTTTTCGTTTCGGTTAAAAACGAGATACAATTTATCTTGATAATTTCTTTATCGATAATATTTCGAAGAGTTTCAACGGAAATGGTGGAAATTTTTTGATAAACGATTAGCTTAACGTTAAGGTGCATCCCTGCTATATAGTTTGGCAGCTTAAATAGAGCTTATGTTGCGAATAGAGTGGAAGGTAGTGGACTAGGCAGTCGAATGTCATATAATGAAGGAATTGATGTTCGGAGTTTTTTCAAAATTTTCCCGAAATTCTGAATCACAAAAGGGAGTGTACTTACCCTGCAAAAATCGTGTGACCAAAAACGCACACAGACGCACGAAATTTTGACAGGGGTGACGATTTGGAATGAAAAATTCTCCAAATGAAATAGCATGTTGACAAATTTAGCTTTCCCACAATGTATCGTGCTCTCTCGCACCTATTATTTTTATAGGGATAGCAAAATACGTCATTTTTGCGTGCAAAAAAATCCGCCATTTCTAATTCAGCAGAGACAGCAAAACATTTGGTGGTCGAAAATTTTTTCAATTTTGAGAGTTTTAAATGGAATATCTCCGGAAAGATTTAAAATTAAGAGGGAGTTCTCCAGATCACATATATATATATATTTTAAAGTGCGCAAACTTATAATTTAAAAGTTATTTGGTGTTAAAGTTTGCAAATTTCTATACAAATTTTATATGTGTATACGTATATATATGTGGCAGCACAGCTTTGTAATGTCATCAATAAAATATATGTGCATGTTGCTACAAAAGCGCGATTGATTTAATAAAAACATTATAATAAGTGAAAACAATGCAAAAATGAAATGTGAAATATACAAAAATGCAATTTAAGTTTATCGTTGCCAATTTATATAGATATGTATGTGGATTAAGGTTTTGAAAGATGTGTAAATTGTAATTTAAAGTGCTATAGATATTTGCTAAATTTGCAAACTTTAACAACAAATAACTTTTAAATTATAAGTTTGCACATTTTAAAATATATATATTTGTGATCGGGAGAACTCCCTCTTTCATTTGATACCAAGTTTTACCCCTAACTCGGGGGTGCTATTCTAAAATTTTCCCAAAGTCTTTAATATACAATGATTTTTGCTGTTTATTTCGACAACAATTTTTTATTTGATTTTTGTGCTCATCGAAAGACATCACAATTATGTAGCACCATGCCGCGAATTATGATAAAAGATGGTGTGTGGAGAAACACTGAGGTAAGCATTTGACGCGACTGGTTACTGTTGTTGTTGTTGTAGCAGTGCTTCGCCCCACCTAACAGACGCGACCGATCACAAAACTGTCATCAATATCCTCTAACGGGAGTCCAAGGAAACTTGCTGTTTCAATAGGGGTGGACCATAGGGAAAGGGGTGTTAGAGGCGTTGGTTCCACATTACAATTAAAGAGATGGTTGGTGTCATGTGGGGACACATTGCAAGCGGGGCATACATTTTGTATGTCGGGGTTGATTCTGGATAGGTAAGAGTTTAACCTGTTACAGTATCCAGAACGGAGTTGAGCTAGAGTGACACGCGTTTCCCTGGGGAGTATGCGTTCCTCTTCCGCAAGTTTTGGATACTTTACTTTGAGTACTGGGTTCACCGGGCAATTCCCGGCATAAAGGTCCGACGCCTGTTTGTGGAGTTCACCAAGGACCTGCTTGTGTTTTTTCGCTTCATACGGCTGTGTTCTCAGATGCCGTATTTCCTCAAAATGCTTACGGAGATGACTCCTTAAGCCCCTAGGCGGTGCTGGCTCGTCAATCAGATGTCTGTTGGGGTGCCCAGGTTTCTGGGTATTCAACAGGAACTGTTTGGTCAGCATCTCGTTTCTTTCCCTGATGGGGAGTATTTTCGCCTCATTATGTAGATGGTGTTCTGGGGACATAAGAAGACAGCCCGTGGCAATTCTGAGAGCAGTATTTTGGCAGGCCTGTAGCTTCTTCCAGTGGGTATTTTTAGGCTTGGCGACCATATGGGTGACGCGTAGCACGTAATCGGCTGGCTAATTGCTTTGTATGTAGTCATGAGCGTTTCTTTATCTTTTCCCCAGGGTACTGCCAGCAAGGGATTTGAGGATTTTGTTACGGCTCTGAATTCTCGGAACAATTGCGGCTGCGTGCTCACCAAAATGTAGATCCTGATCAAACGTCACACCCAAGATTTTGGGGTGTAGGACAGTCGGTAGCGTAGAGCCATCGACGTGGATGTTCAAAATGGTCGACATTTGGGACGTCCATGTTGTAAATAAGGTCGCGGAAGATTTAGTCGGTGATAATGCCAGGTTTCGCGAGGCGAAAAAACTGGAGAGATCAGGGAGGTAGCCGTTTTATTTTGTGCATAGCTCATCGATCTGTGGGCCTGGGCCTGTGGCCATTACTGTGCAGTCATCGGCGTAGGAAACGATTGTGACTCCTTCCGGTGGTGAAGGTAGCTTAGATATGTAGAAATTAAACAAAAGGGGGATAGGACACCACCCTGTGGCACCCTTGTTTAATTCTTTTGTTTTGATGTTTCGTTTCTGATTGCACCGATGCCTGCCGACCACCCAGATAATTTGCGGGTCCACCTTTTAAGACATGGGGGAAGGGTAGACCCTTCCAGGTCTTGCGTAACGAGCCATGTTGACCGTATCAAAAGCTTTTGATAGTCTAGCGCTACGAGTACTGTTCTATGGTGGGGGTTTTGATTTAAACCGCAATTTATCTGGGTGCTAATGGCATTTAGCGGGGGTAGTGCTGTGGAGTTTTCTGAAGCCATGCTGATGAGAGGCTAGTGCAAATTTGCTTGGAAATAAGGGAGCAAACTGGCTTCGAGCGTCTTTGCCACTGGCGATAGGAGAGATATGACGATACGACTCTCCTATGTTAGCTGGTTTCCCAGGCTTTAGTAGCGGGACCACCTGGCCATTTTCCATTTCTCGGGTATGACAAAGGTGGAAAGAGACAGGTTGAAGACTGCGCTAAATATTTGAAACCCTCTTTCCCTAGGCTTTTAAGCATCGGCATGGCTATGCCGTCTGGGCCCACTGCTTTGGATGGTTTAGCGCGACCAATGGCGTCCTCAACCTCTTTAGCGGTGATGGTGATTGGTGACGCGCTGAATTTGTGTTTATGTGCGTGTCTGTTGGCCCTCCGTCTATCTTGTCGACCGTAGAATGCATTATATATTGTCGGCAGAAAGCGCTCGCGCATTTTTTCGCATCCGACAGCACTTTGTCGCCAAAGGCGATGGAAACTTTGTCTTTGTGCTTAGTCGGATTCGATAGGGACTTTACGGTGGACCAAAGTTTACCCACACCGGTAGAGAGGTTACACCTCTTAGGTGCTCCTCCCATTTCGCCCGCTTGTGTTCATCCACAAGCAATCTGATGCGTTGGTTTATATCCTTATTTGGGGTCGCCTGGATCAAGCTGTCTTATAAGGTCACGTTCTCTCGCTAAGTTTGCGGCCTCCGCCGGGAAGTGGGGCCGGATTTCGGGAATTCTCCCGGCGGGAATGAACGTGCCGAGGCGGATTCAATGACCTTGCGGAAGGCACGCTCCCCTTGGCGGGCATCAGTCGGGATAGGGAGGGCAGCAAAGCGGTTGTCTGTAAAGGATTTATATTCTTCCCACTTTCCTTTTTTAAAGTTTATGAAAGTGCGTTTATCGGTGACGATGAAGTCGGCGGTACGCTCGAGCGAAACAAGTATAGGCAGGTGGTCGGATGCCAATGTTACCATCGGCTGCCAGTTGACGCAGTTTACGAGTTCTGCGCATCACGATTGAGATATCTGGCGAACTGTGACAGCTTCCTACCAATACGTGTGGGGCGTCTCCGTTTATTGTGCAGACGTCGTTTCTTCTATTTGATTCCGCCAACATCTCGCCCCTACTGTCCGCCCGCAAATTTGAGTGCCATAGATCATGATGGGCATTGAAGTCGCCTAGATAATGCGATTGTTTCCAGTGAGTAAGGCTCTGATTTAGGGCGGTATCCACCGGGGCAACAGGTGCAGGGGGATGTAGATGTTGATGATTTCTAGTTTGCATCGCCTGACCGGACAGATAGGCCTTGACGTTCTAAGACGTTGTCCCTGCGGTCGATGCCAGGATCAATATGTGATATTGTCACAGAGTGGTGTATTATAACGCGAGCCGCTCCATTTCCGCTCTCGCGATCTTTTCTGTGACATTATACCCAGAGCAGGTCTGCAATGGCAGATCGTGCTGTGAGTTTAGTCTCTTGAATCGCAGCAATGCGGATGTTGTGCCGCTTCATGAAATCGACTATCTCCGTAATCTTCCCAGTTAGTCCATTACAGTTTAACTGCAGAATTCTGAAGTGCATGAGTGAGTGACGTCGCCACTCTGGGGGTAAGTGGACGGGTGACTACGCCTGGTTGAGGAAGGCCAGGACGCAATTGCTGTTGTGGCCCTGGGACTGGGCGCTCCTTGGGCAAGCATTGGGTACCCGGATGATTTGGGTTTTGCGACCTGGCAACATGGCGCGATGAAACCCGTCGAGTTGCCGTCGCGGAGACCAGAACATCTAGGAAGTGCACCACCAAGGCAGGAGCTGCATTGGGCGGATGTCGCAAACATATATATTCTGTGCTGGCAAACGGTGGCGAAACGGAGGTAGGGGACTAAGAGTCTGGTTCCCTGACCTACACGATTGCTGCCGGAAAAGAGGGGGGAGAAGAGCGGGGGGCAGGGCTGTTGCTCAGCATTGCTTCCGACTCTACTAGAAGATAGTAGTTATGAGTGGTAGCAGCTGTTTGAGTTGTTGGGCGCCGTAGGCGCGAGCAGCAGCGGTCCTTGTTGTGCTTTGCTGAGCATGCGGGCTGCTCGGGAAGGTAATGGGGTGTGCGCTTAGACGTAGACTAAGCCTTGGGCGTGAACAGCAGGAGCCACAAAAGATTTATAAAAGTTACGTGGACGTCGGTTTTGGGATCAAGCCCAGAACAACACCTGTCCGATGCAACGCATACCCCTTACACGAGACACACTGAACCGAGTATGACCGTCCTAACAAGATTCTTTTCCGGCAGATGCAGCAGAACCATTCTCAGGACCGGTCAGGAGACGAACCCGGAGTGGATTCGATACCTTCCCGAGCAAGAGAATATGGAGCAGTCCTGCTGCAAGAGCTGCTGGAGGATGACAATTTGTGGGAGGGACGAAACAAATTAAATGGGGTTACACTGATCTATGACAGTCCCTGGTCGGGAAAAATCCGAGTCGCTCGGTCACATAGAACCTTGCCTACTAATGAGGGTTTTAAAAGGGAGTGGCCCTTAGTTCTATAGGTGGACGCCTTTTCCAGATATCGCCATAAAGGTGGAACAGGGGTGACTCTAGGTTGTGTTTGTACGATATGATTATCAAATGAAAGGTGGTAATGAGTATTTTAAAAGGGAGTGATCCTTAATTCTATAGGTGGACGCCTTTTCGAGATATCGCCATAAAGGTGGACCAGGGGTGACTCTAGAATGCGTTTGTACGATATGGGTATCAAATGAAAGGTGTTAATGAGTATTTTAAAAGGGAGTGGGCCTTAGTTCTATAGGTGGACGCCTTTTCGAGATATCGCCATAAAGGTGGACCAGGGCTGACTCTAGACTTTTTTTGTACGATATGGGTATCAAATGAAAGGTGTTAATGAGTATTTTAAATTTGAGTGGACCTTAGTTCTATAGGTGGACGCCTTTTCGAGATATCGCCATAAAGGTGGACCAGGGGTGACTCTAGAATGTGTTTATACGATATGGGTATCAAATGAAAGGTTTTAATGAGTATTTTAAAAGGGAGTGGACCTTAGTTTGATAGGTAGACGCCTTTTCGAGATATCGGATAAATTTTAAAAACAAAATAAAAAGAATTGTAACGAGGCCGGAACTCATAAAAAGCCGGAAGGGGTAACATCCAACAATCTGTGATCTCGTACGATGCAGGGCCCCTCTACCAGCCGCGGTGCGGCTATTGCGGGTAGTGCACAAAGGCTTCAGGCGGCGCCGGAGTCTTTCACATCGCCCATCAATTCCTCTAGAGGAGCTTTGGGTGCGGTGACTGGACCCGCTGCCCCTGCTAGTAACCTTCTCGGTAGGCAGTTTGCTACCGGGCAGTTGCTAGCACGAGGGAGCAACCCGCCCGCCTGCCTCCGGCTAGGCCAACGGCGTAGACCCAAAAGAAGGATAGGCCACCTCCCTCACAGATGCGCAGCAGGCATAGGCAAGTGGCTATACGAATCCTGAAAAGGATGGAAAACGTCCCTAATTTGCTCTCTATGGCGTTGCCTGGGGATGTTGATGAGTTAGGGGCGGAAATCGAGTGAATCTATAGTGCCCGATTTTAAGAAGTCTGCGCCGGTGAAGGAACAGGCCTCCGGTAAGCACAACCGTTCGATGGAGGTTGCACAGAACGCTCACAAGAGGTTTAGGGTCAAAGGTCTTCAAAGACAAATGGGACTAGATAAGGACCGAAATGGCCAGTTTTGCAGTCGCCTTGGTAAGGGAGAAGCCTGGACCTCCACCTGCTTGCAAAGAGGTGTGTTGGTACCAGGGGCAAATTAAGTTGGTGGCCTGCGATGACGAGAGGTCAGCTGACTTATATAAAAAGGCGGTAACTAGGTTGGGTGAGTTCTACCCTGTGGCGATGCTCAGGACTGTAGACTTTACGGACATCCCATCTAGGCCGAGAGCTAGGGTCTGAATTCCATAAAAGCCGGATGATCCAATGGGAGTCCTTGAGATAATAAGGACCTTCAATCCGGAGCTACCTTGCCCTGGTTGGAGAGTCCTGGAGCTGGAGGTTAGCACCAGGGCGATGCGTCAGGCAATACTCCTGCTCAGCAAGGAGTCACTCCCTTTTTTAGAGCACGTGGATGGCGCTATTAAATTTGGTTTTGACACGTCAAGGTTAAGGTGTACTCCAATGATTTAAAGGCAGCCTATGATCCGGAGCTGGAGATAGAGCCTGAAAAAGTGGAGAGCGAGGAGGAAGAGGATGTAGAACCTAACAGGGTCAGTCCGACGTATGACACGCTGGGTGGGGACGCCTCTTCGCTCTCCTCGCAAACGCTGGACGGACTCAGTGCTTACACTGGAGATGAGGCAAAGTCTAATGAAGAGGGCGATTCGACAGTGGTGGAGGTGGTCGGTGCTCGGCTTAGTGCGAGTCCTACAAATAAACCTCCAACACTGTAAAGCAGCAGCTGCTGCGCTGCTGCTTCAGTTTTCCAGTGGGGCGCTCAGAACTGACTGGCATAGAAACCTAAAAAAACGCCAATTGGCGTATCTACAGTGAGGAGCTTCAAAAGAGGCTCTCAGGATCTAGTGTTCATATTCCCCAGAACTCTGCAGAGCTGGATAATATGCTTCACTTGTATACGGAGGCTTGCGTGGAGGCTATTAATAAGGCCTGCCCTATGAAGAAATCTAGGGGTAAAACCAAACCACCATGGTGGAACGCGGACCTAGATAATCTACGCAAGGCTTGTCGGAAAGCATTCAATCTTGCTAAAGCCTCCAGGGAGGCTGAAAAATGAGATGCATACAAAACGATGCTCGGGGATTATAAGAAACTGCTAAGGTCGTTGTAAGGGTCTGATGGGACATGGACGGGTTCGGCAGAGAGCACCCTACTCCTGCTCCTGAGACGCAATTTCCAAGCGCTAGTAATGAAGAAATGAACTGGAGGGAAACTCATACTGGCGAACCGTTTGAGGGGAAGTTCATTACTATGGGTAAAGTTAAATGGGATATAACGTCGTTCAAGCCCTTCAAAGCACCAGAGCCGGATGGGTTGGCCGCGGTACAGCTCCAGAAAACAATCGAGCTGAGCTCTTTGTGGTTGTATAACATCTTCAAAGGAGTTTGTGCTCTTAACCATATTCCACGGGTTTGGAACGATTCAAGGGTCACCTTTATACCAAAAGCTGGAAGGACGGGTCACAGGTAAATGGACTCCATATGAAGGGAGTCTTTGGAGGGAAAGTTATCTACATCCCAACATGCGTATATGAAAGGGAAGCCCACGGAGACAGCCTTGCATGCAGTTGTCTCCCAGATCGAGAAATCCTTGGCGTTAAGGAATTCACACTCATAGCTTGCATCGACATTAAGGGAGCTTTCAACAACGTTACGCTCTCTGCGATAATTGATGCACTAATCGGCTTGGGCCGATTCGGGGCTAGTAAAACTTGTTCAGCAGTTACTGTTGCGAAGAAAGGTTCATGTCGACATGGCTGGTTCAACGGTGGTCAAACACATACGGAGAGGCACCCGCAGGGGGGTACTTGCCACACTAAATGAGCTCTTGGTTCTTCTTGAGAAGGACGAATGCAGCAAGGTAATGGCATATGCAGATGACCTCGCGCTGTTAGTTAGCGGGAAGTTTCTGCAGACACTATCTGATCTTATGCAAACTAAGCTGAGACTGGTGGAGGACTGGACCAGGAGTAAAGGTCTATCGGTCAATTCAGCTAAAACTGAACTGGTTCTATTCACTAGGAAATATAAGACGCCTGTGTTGCAGCTGCCGATGCTATCGGGTACGACCCTGACGCTGAGGGACTCTGCCAAATACCTAGGAGTAATTTTGGATAGGAAACTATCCTGGAGGGAAAACGCTCAGGAGCGTGTGAGGAAAGCAACGGTGGCACTGTACAGCTAGCTGTAGGGGAGATGTTGCACGAAGATGGGGACTATCGCCGGATATTACCCTGTGGCTCTACACTGCTGTGGTTAGACCAATCCTTCTATATGGGGCTTTGATCTGGTGGACGAGCTTAGATACAAAATCGAATCTACGAGTATTCCGGACGCTCTACGCACCACCCCTGCGGAGGCGCAGGATACTCTCTTTAATGTGTTGCCAATAGATTTAATGGCCAAGCAATGTGTTGCCTTTTCTGCTCTACGGCTGCGGGAGACACTACGTCGTTGGCCATGCAGCTATCTTTAAGAATCTGGATTCGCCTTCGGCGGACTATTACGCTCCGACTGTATATTTCGATATGAAGTACGAGGTTGTTATCCCGGATAGGGACTATTGGTCGAAGGAGCCGCCGGACCTGAGCGATAGGCTGCCGATTTATACTGACGGCTCCAAACTGGATAAAAAGGTGGGCATCGGGGTCTTTGCACCTCAACTAGGGTGGAATCTATCCTTTAGCCTTCCCGATCATTGCAGCGTCTTCCAGGCGGAAATGGCTGCTATAAATGAGGCCGTTGATATAATAAAATTGGTATTTACTCTGAGAGCCAGGCTGCGCCAAAAGCGCTTGGATCGGTCACATGTAAGTCCAGGACAGTGGAGAAGTGCCGCAAATCTCTTAACGAGATCGCTGAGCAAACTTCCCGCAGTCTGGTATGGGTGCGTGGATACTCGGAAATACCGGGCAATGAGATGGCTGACGAACTTGCAAGATGGAGCACATCCGTTCCGCTTTCGTCGTTCTGGAAGGGATTGAGCATGCCGCTCGCTACGGGTAAGCTCACTTTAAAAGGAATTTTCCTTAGGGAAGCGGGTGTGAGATGGAGCAACCTCGTATCCTGCTACCACACTAAGCTCGTGTGGCCTGAATGGGACGCGAGACGTACAAGAAGTTTCCTTCTTCTTGGAAGGGGGACATATCTCTGGTTGTTGGACTTATAACCGGCCACATAGCAATCGGGAAGCATGCACAACGGCTGGGTGCTCCTTATAGTGATTACTGCAGGAGCTGCAAAGACGAAGAGAAGATAGAAATAGTCAGGCATTTTTTGTGCAACTGTCGCTTTGGCGCAAGACGAAGAAATATCTGGGATCTGCCTTCTTTGACAATCTGGCTAAGTTGGAACCTAAGAAATTCCTGACATTTGCTGAATCGACCTGTTGGTTTGAGTATGGGAGAGATCCACGTGGTATCACAATGGGACCTTTTGGGCCTAAGTGCACTGGTGCTCGCACCCGTGGCCACTCTAACTTAACCTAACCTACATCAAAGATGGAAATACAACTGAAAGAACAAGAGGCCCGCATAACAGTATAACTCGAAGCGCAAGAGGCGCGTATATCATTAAAACTCGAAGCGCGTATGGACGAGAAAATAACGCAGTTTGAGGAAAAAATCGAGGTGGATGCTTTGAGAGGTCGCATATAGGAATTGCAACTTAATCGCCCAGCTTTTTCAACAAGCAATACGAACGTAAAACTCCATCGTTCGACGGCTCTGTTCCTTTCCAGATATTTAACCTTCAGTTTGAGAAGACATCAGCAGTGAACAACTGGAATGCGGATGATAAAGTTGCTGCAGTGTTCGTGGCATTAAAAGGGCCTGCAGCTGAAATCTTACAAGCTATTCCAGAGTACGAACGGAACAGTTATGAAGCATTGATGGCCGCTGTCGAGAGAAGTTACGGAAGCGAGCATAGGAACAGATATATCAAATAGAATTGCAAAACCGTTACCAAAAGCTAATGAGACTTTGCAAGAGTTTGCTTCAGTTGTTGAAAGATTGACTCATCTTGCAAATGCGGACGCACCCGTGGAATACACTGAAAGAGTAAAGATTCAGAGTTTCATAAATGGCATACGGGACGTCGAAATGAAGCGAGCTACATACGCAAGCCCAAAGCAAACATTTGCTGAAACAGTATCCCTAGTGCAGGAAACTGCATCACTTTTGAGTAAGCCCGCATACAAAGCTCATCAAGTGGAAAGGCCAGACTGGGTAGACACAATTATGGAAGCATTAAAAGGAACGTAGCAGAAAAAAAATGGTGCCGTCAAATGCTTTAAGTGTGGAAAGCAAGGGTGGGTGGCCGTAAACGCAGAGTTGAAGGAGATGAACAAATCTCCAAATCTACTCAATCGTTAAAGTAAAGCGAGTCAGCCGCAAGGGGCGACAGCTGGCTCCCGCAATTGAATGCCCCATAATCCCCATCTCGCAAATTGGAAGAAGTTCAAGCAATCTTACTGTCGGAGGACATGTGGATGGCAAGAAACGTTTACTGACCGTAGATACGGGTACATCTCATTCCATCATTCGATCATATTTAGTCAACAAGAAGATAAAACCATTGCTTGGAGCAAGATTACGTACAGCCACGGGAGAGGACACCCAGGTAATTGGAGAAGTAGCATGTGAAGTAGCAATTGGGAACGTCACGGTACTACACAAATTTATAGTGGCAGAGGTTGTTGATGAAATCATAATTGGAGTAGACTTCTTAATTGACAAAAGCATCAAGATCGATATGCAAAGCAAGACAATGCGATATAAGAACATGGATGTGCCACTTAATTTCGGCTACGAGAGAGGCTACATCAATAAACGAGAGCTGGTGGAAGAGAGTCAGCAAATACCACCAAAATCAGAATAGTAATCTGGGCAAAGGTTGATGGATATTGTGGGACAAACAAATTATGGGTTGTCCAGGCAGCAAACAGTTCAACACCGAACGTACTTGTAGGAAAAACCTTGGCTATGACAAAACAAGATGGACGTATTCTGGTAAGAGTACTCAATGCGTACAAGTCACCACTCAAACTGACAAAAGGAGCTATATTGGGGTGATGCCAAGAGGCTGAAGTAGTTATTAACTGTGAACATCTCTAGGAACACGTTTCAACTAGGAAGACTGATCTTTCAAATGACATCACGGCATGGACGGAGGGGCTAGAGGAAGATTATCAGAGTAAGGCAAAGCAACTGCTCCTAAAGTACGCAAACATATTTTACCAGGATGGTTCCAAACCAGGCCGCACCAATGCTGTGAAACATCAAATTGACACTGGAGGCGCGAGACCGATACGTCAAGCTCCACGTAGTGTTCCACTGGCGAAGCGGGAAGTTGTGAGTCAAATCTACAAGAAATGAACGACAGCGGTGTCATCGAACCATCAGCAAGTCCATGGAGTTCACCGGTAGTACTTGTAAAGAAGAAGGATGGAAAGATGAGGTTTTTCGTGGACTACCTCAAGTTGAACGACGTCACGAAAAAGGATAGCTACCCATTGCCAAGAATTGGCGACACTCTGGACTCGCTATCTGGTACAAACTGGTTTTCCGCACTGAACTTAAAAAGTGGCAACTGGTAAGTGGAAGTGAAGGAGGAAGACAAGGACAAAACAGCCTTCAGGGTCGGAGATGGTCTTTGGCAGTTTACAGTAATGCCCTTGGACTATGCAATGCACCAGCTATTTTTGAGACTCGTGGATCAGGTAATAAAAGGACTACATTGGAAAACGTTAGCATTTCAATTGCTCACTGCTGCGGTCTTTTCAAACTGTAGCTTAAAGACCTGGAAAGGAACAAAACCGTCAAAAGATGAGTTTTTACCTTCGGATTACTCGCAGGAACAGCCGGGCGATTTAGTTGTAATTGCTCCATAGGACCTCTTAAATCATCGACTTCTGCCTGAAATTATGCGATTTTTGCATCCCGCGATTCAAGTTTTGATGATACCATTGCTTCCTGTGCCTCCAGCTGCGAGGATATGCGGGCGTCTTGTGCTTTCAACTGCTCAGCCAACTGAGATGTCATACATGTCTTCTGTTCTTCCAGTTAAGATGACATTTGCGACGAAATTCCTGAAATTAGTGCCTCCTCCCATCTTGGATGTTATACGTGTCTTCTGTGATTTCAGTTGGGATGCTATACTTGTCTTCTGTTCTACCAGTTGAGATGACATTTCGGTTGATATTTGTTTCAAAACTGCTAGTGTCAACACTTACCAATGGATTCGGAGTCTCTATCTTCTCCTCCATTTTAGTCGCTGGCTCTTCCACATCAGGATAAAAGACATACTCGTCCACATCAATTCCTTCCAACTCCATTGTGAGGACCCAAATCCACCGGCTTTGGAGCCCACACATTCGAACCTACAAATATTTATCAAAACTTATTAAAACGTGTATAAATCCTACTTGAATTACAATGAATTTATACATATAGCATGTAAAACGTACAAAACTGAATTATATGAACTAAATTTACACATACAAAATAATCATTTTTGAATCACCCTAATATACATATAAACATTCATGACAACATCTAATTTCTTCGTTTAAATAATTGTCTCTGCCCGCATACGGTAAATATTTTGGTTGAACATTATAATTTCCACAGATAACCCATAACCGGCTGGAATTTTAAACAATGCTGGGAATACAGCAATGCAATAAGCAACACACATAAGCTCCCATTGCAAGAACACCAAAACGTACAAACATGCGTATACCAAGCCATTGTGACCAAGCACAGCAGGCATTGAAGCGAACCGTCAGGGCGGACATCGCACAAAGAGGAAACGAAAAAATGCAATGTACTAGGAAGACGTCACGTTAGCATACCAACAACACAGCGTGGGTACTAGACACAAGTTACCTACGAAGGGCAACCAACTCGTCGACAACAACAAGACCCAATAAGCAGGCAGCGAGGGAAATCAAAAGTAACTATGCTAGCTAACTGGAGATGCGTACCAACGAACTCACATGTTAGGGGGGCAGTACAAGAGGAATTTTTACATACGCAATTTAGAGATAAATACTTATAATGCTATATATGGGTAGAATAATACAGTTAAATCTAAGATACCTTAAGTAAATACATACAATAAGTAAAATTTATTGTTGCAGGATAACTGTCCACCTGCGCGTGGACAAGTATAAAAGGGCGACAAATTTCGCGAATTTAGAGAGTAGCCAGCTAGGTATAGTAGCCTGCTAACGCCTTGTTTAGCGGTGAATGGGACTCCTGGGATTTTTCCATCTCACGAGTTCTTTATTTTAGCAACTTTGGGGGTTTTTCCAACCCCATCGTTAGAGGGATTGTGGTGGTTTTTCCACCTCCGCAACCTTCAGGAAGAGCAGGGTATTCTTAAGCTATATACTCGGTGGAGGTTTTACCAATTCCACCTACTGGGAGGAAGTGGTGGTTCCCCACCTCCGCTTTCTTTACGAAGTAGTCTGAGATTTTTAGTTTAAGCGTAGTCCCGGTGGGGGTTTTCCCAACCCCATCGGCGTAGAACCGACGGTGGTTTCCCACCTCCGTCGCCATAGCTTTAAGGGTAGTTTGGATATTTTGGAATAAAGAGGTTATAACGTTTCTTTTTTAACAACAAACGGGATCTTTCTCTTTAAAAGGAGACGATAGGGATTCTTCTCTATTCCACAGGGATCCTGGGCGGACTGAGCATACCCCGGCGCAAGGAAAAGTCCGTCACAAATGGCGCCCGAGCAGGGACTCTGAATACATAGACTCATGGTAAACAAGTAACAACACGAGGATAACCACACAGAGGATTTCGAGACACAAACCACAGAGGATTGCGAGATACAAAACATCCACAGGAAAGGCACGGAGAGAAAGCAAAATAACTAGCAGGCATGGTGAAGGTAACTTGGGTGTATTACCTCAATCGTGAGGAACTTCTCAAATACGCATCCGAGTTTGGGCTGGAAGACAGTGGAACGGTGGAAGAGCTACGCAAGCGCCTAGCAGGCTTCATCCAGACGAAAGGTACCGACACAAGATTCCAGGAACGATTCACAGAATTAGCCCTACAGCACGTCCGACCAGTAATCACGGTAAGACCACCAACTCCGATAGAAAACGCCGAGCAAACATCGCCAGGCGACAACACACAGGAAAATGTCAACGAAACAACCAGGCACGAAGAGGGGTCACAAACACCGCCATACGCGATGTACCAACCAGCATCACATACAAATATAATGGATCGAGTACGTAAGTGGGGCCTGAAATATGACGGTGGTAAGGACCCGCTATGTTTTATGGAACGGGTGGAGGAGCTGGCCGACAGTTACGAAGTTTGTCGCGATTCCATCCCACGAGCGCTACCTGAGTTGCTGAAGGACAAGGCCTTGGTGTGGTACCGGAACGACAACAGGCAGTGGCAAGAGTGGGAAGCCTTCAAGAAGGACTTTCTAAAATTTTTCCTGAGCTCGAGGTATTTCGAGAAGCTAGATGACGAGATCCGTCAGCGTACGCAGCGCGCAGGTGAGCAGTTTAAGGATTACGTTTTATCGTTACAGGCACTCATGCGTCACGCTGACTACAACGGCGAGCAGAAGCTGAACCGGATTTACAGAAATTGTCGACGAGAGTACCAGCTTTACATCAAACGGAGCGAGTTCACCAGCTTAGAGGAACTGGTAAGCATGGCCGAGGATTACGAGAACATCATACCGGAGAAAGAACCGCTGAGGCCGGCGGCGAAACCTTTTGTGCCGCGACGGCCAACCGAGCATTATCAATATATATACGAAGATGAGAAGCAAGGAGATCGGAGAACGGAGGCGCAACGACAAGCGAGCACGCCAGAGCATGCGACGACATCACGCCAAGGGCCCATCGATCCACGGAACGCATGCAGGCGATGCGGGGAAAGCGGACACTACGCACATGGGTGTCGAAACGAACGAAGGGATTTCTGCTGGCAGTGTGGCCGAGTAGGTATACTAACGCGTGACTGCAGTCGTGGACAGCAGGGAAACGGGCAGAGACCCCATTGGTATCGAGGGGTGGCGTCTCAACAAACCCAACCTCGTACTCAGTAAGTACATTTAGGCAGACCCAAGGGCGAATCTTGGCTGCAGTAACCCTGGATGGAGAGGAAGTCATGGCGTCAGTAGATACGGGGGCGACACGAAGTTTCATCAGCGAGAAGACAGCGGCGAAAATAGACGCACGGAAGCTCAAGAAGATACAGACACGAGTGGTGATGGGCGATGGCAGCGCAGCATGGATAGCGGAGGCAGTGGACGCAGAGGTAAAACTGGGGGATCAAGTGCATCAGAGTGAGTTGTTAGTTCTGCCTGGGTTAGTCGACAGCGTGGTGATCGGGACAGATTATCTGGCAAAGGCTAAATTTGAGCTGAGGTGTGGCAACGAAACAATGACGTTACGAGCAGAAGAGAGAGCGCAGGAGATGGTGACGTGTACAACCATGATGGAGGACGAAGGTGGCGCAAGTATCGAGAAAGACGTGAGGAGTGTCGTTGCGGTGAGTACGTTTCTAAAGCACGAATTACAGATTTTCGAACAGATGACAGGAGTATCCAACATTGCCACGTATAAGATAGTGATGCGAGATGACCGTCCAATCAAACAGCGGTATTTCCCTAAGAACCCAAAGATGCAGGAGATCATAAACAAGGAGGTAGACGAGCTAATAGAGAAGGGTTGCATCGAACCATCCCACAGCCCACACAGTGCACCAATAGTTCTAGCCCGGAAGAAGAACGGCAAATGGAGACTCTGCGTTGGCTATCGGCAGCTCAACGCTCGCTCAGTGCCAGATGCGTACCCACTCCCAAGAATACAGCATATCTTAGATAGGCTACGTAGCGCGCGTTTTATCAGCAGTCTGGACCTCAAAAATCGTTATTGGCAAATCCCGATGGAAGAAGATAGCAAGAAGTATACAGCATTTACCGTACCCGGCCGAGGGTTGTATCAGTCGAAAGTGATGCCGTTCGGTCTACATTCCGCTCCGGCTACGTTTCAGCGAGCACTCGACCGTGTCATTGGCCCAAAGTTGGAACCAAATGCGTTTGCCTACCTGGATGACATCATCATCACCAGCACAACTTTGGAAGAGCATATAAAGCACCTAGGGGAAGTATTTCGGCGGCGACGGAGGGCGAATCTGAAGATCAACCCAGAAAATGTGAGTTTTTTAAGAAAAGTTTTAAATATCTAGGACACGTCGTCAGCGAGGAAGGAATACACGATCCCGACAAAGTTGCGGCTATCAAGGAGCTGACGCCACCACACAACATACGAGAGTTAGGCGATTTCTGGGGATAGTTTCTTGGTACCGGAGGTTCGTACCCGACTTTTCACAAGTTGCGCACACACTGACGTCAATGTTGAAGAAGAGGAGTAGGTGGAAATGGTCCGAAGAACAACAGGCGGCATTCGAAGCGTTGAAGAATGCAGTAATACAAGCACCAGCACTAGCTTGCCCAGATTTTACGAAAAGATTTCGATTACAGACGGACGCGAGCGATTATGGTCTCGAAGCAGTTCTCACACAGGGGTTGGATGACGAAGAGCGAGTAATAGCGTATGCTAGCCGCCGGCTGAATAAAGCCGAGATGAACTACTCACCAACTGAGAAGGAATGTTTAGCAATCGTGTGGGCAATAAGAAAAATGAGACCGTATTTAGAAGGGTACAATTTCACGGTTATCACCGATCACCTGGCTTTGAAATGGTTGAACGCGATCGAAAGTCCGTCAGGCCGGATCGCTAGATGGGCGCTCGAGTTACAGCAGTATTCGTTCGACGTGCAGTATAGGAAGGGCAAGATGAACGTGGTCGCAGATGCACTGTCGAGGCAGCCACTGGAGGAACAGCTGGGTAGCCTTACGACACATGAAGAAAGTTTGAGTTGCAAGTGGTACACGTCAAAGATGGCTGAAGTAAAGAGGACACAAGAGAAGTTTCCCGAATACGTCATAGAGGAAGGAAGACTATACAGACGAATTGGAAGTCAAATGGATGGTGAGTATGCGGTACCGTGGAAGTTATGCGTGCCGAAATCGGAGAGGCGAAGTGTGCTTAACGAGATTCACGACACACCAAGCGCAGGGCACATGGGGATACGGAAATCCATCGCGCGTGCAATGATGCGGTATTACTGGCCTGGGATGTTCAGGGACGTACGGAAGTACGTGCAACAATGCCACGCATGCCAAGTCTACAAACCCAGCCAGCAACAAACTGCAGGTAAGATGCTCACGCAGATTTCAGATGAACCTTTTGCTACCGTTTGTGCAGATTTCGTTGGACCACTCCCTCGTTCGAAGCATGGTAATACGATGGCATTAGTTTTCGTGGATAAATTCTCGAAATGGGTAGAGATCATAGCAGTACGGAAGGCGACGACGGAGAATGTGATCAGAGGTATGAGGGAGAGGATTTTGGCCCGATTTGGCGCGCCAAAAATTCTAATCACAGACAATGGAGCACAGTTCACAAGCAGGAATTTCAAGAAGTTTTTACAAGAAGCTGGCATAAAGCACCAGCTAACGGCACCGTACACACCGCAAGAGAACCGACGGAGAGAGCGAATCGTAACATCAAGAGGATGATAGCACAATTCACTGGGAAGGAGCATAAGACATGGGATGAGTTGTTGCCAGAGATGACACTAGCACTGAATACGAGCGTATGCGAGTCAACAGGCTACAGTCCAGCATTCGTGGTACAGGGTAGGGAACCGAGGATCCCCAACGCCCTCTACGATGAGCAAACATTTGGCACAGGCGAGGAGAAGGTGGCTCTCAGTGAAAAGATGGCGAAAATGCGAGAGGTATATCAAATGGCACGTCGTAGACAACAGCAAGCATCAGCGGAGCAGGCAAGGCATTATAATTTACGTAGGAGACAATGGCAACCGGCGGTGGGCGACTTGGTACTAGTAAAAGAGCATCAGCTGTCCAAGGCAGTGGACAATTTCGCAGCAAAGTTAGCACCAAGATACAGTGGGCCTCATCGTGTAACGAACTTCGTATCGCCCGTAATCGTCGAGCTAGACAAGGTGCATAACGGTAAAAGGAGAACGGCACACATAAGCGAGCTAAAAGCATACCATCAAGCGACAGTCGAAGAAGAAGCAAGTCCAGAAACAGAAAGAAGAATACGTTCACCCCGCGAACGTGGTAAGTCAAAAGCGCCCCGCCAAGCCCGAATGGGGGCTTCACCGAAGTTCCCATCGGGGAACAAACGGAACGACCGACGACGATAGCAACAACACAACACGCACCATCAGCATCGTGTAGTAGAACCTCGAACCAACATTCCACCGAGATATCCACCGAGGAACACACAGAGCAACTGGCCGTAGTAAGAGCAACGCCACGCGCGTCAACATCGCAAACAGTCCAGGTCACGGAAGAAGATCAGACGGATTACAGCACGGTAGCGACGTTGGTTCACTAGCACTCGCCAACTCAGGTGCAAATGATTTCGGAATCGAACGCGCAGACATAATCAACAACCAACAGGTGGTAGATGAAGACCGGAGTGGGTGGCACACAGCACGAGCGCAAGCCCCAACCCTAGACAACGGGATCCTGACGGCGATGAACTACGCCAACCACATAGCCAGCCAATGCTATAACCTGGTGACCGAATTCTGCATAACATTTCATTTTAGAACAAAACCCAGATCGCGAGAGATTACCCTATAAATAACGTAAGCATTGACCGCTACGAGAAATTGAATTTTACAATGGTGACAGTAAATCGCATTACGGCAGGTGAGGGGAGAGTGTGAGGACCCAAATCCACCGGCTTTGGAGCCCACACATTCGAACCTACAAATATTTATCAAAACTTATTAAAACGTGTATAAATCCTACTTGAATTACAATGAATTTATACATATAGCATGTAAAACGTACAAAACTGAATTATATGAATTAAATTTACACATACAAAATAATCATTTTTGAATCACCCTAATATACATATAAACATTCATGACAACATCTAATTTCTTCGTTTAAATAATTGTCTCTGCCCGCATACAGGTAAATATTTTGGTTGAACATTATAATTTCCACAGATAACCCATAACCGGCTGGAATTTTAAATAATGCTGGGAATACAGCAATGCAATAAGCAACACACATAAGCTCCCATTGCAAGAACACCAAAACGTACAAACATGCGTATACCAAGCCATTGCGACCAAGCACAGCAGGCATTGAAGCGAACCGTCAGGGCGGACATCGCACAAAGAGGAAACGAAAAAATGCAATGTACTAGGAAGACGTCACGTTAGCATACCAACAACACAGCGTGGGTACTAGACACAAGTTACCTACGAAGGGCAACCAACTCGTCGACAACAACAAGACCCAATAAGCAGGCAGCAGAGGGAAATCAAAAGTAACTATGCTAGCTAACTGGAGATGCGTACCAACGAACTCACATGTTAGGGGGGGCAGTACAAGAGGAATTTTTACATACGCAATTTAGAGATAAATACTTATAATGCGATATATGGGCAGAATAATACAGTTAAATGTAAGATACCTTAAGTAAATACATACAATAAGTAAAATTTATTGTTGCAGGATAACTGTCCACCTGCGCGTGGACAAGTATAAAAGGGCGACAAATTTCGCGAATTTAGAAAGTAGCCAGCTAGGTATAGTAGCCTGCTAACGCCTTGTTTAGCGGTGAATGGGACTCCTGGGATTTTTCCATCTCACGAGTTCTTATTTTAGCAACTTTGGGGGTTTTTCCAACCCCATCGTTAGAGGGATTGTGGTGGTTTTTCCACCTCCGCAACCTTCAGGAAGAGCAGGGTATTCTTAAGCTATATACTCGGTGGAGGTTTTATCAACTCCACCGACTGGGAGAAAGTGGTGGTTCCCCACCTCCGCTTTCTTTACGAAGTAGTCTGAGATTTTTAGTTTAAGCGTAGTCCCGCTGGGGGTTTTCCCAACCCCATCGGCGTAGAACCGACGGTGGTTTCCCACCTCCGTCGCCATAGCTTTAAGGGTAGTTTGGATATTTTGGAATAAAGAGTTTATAACGTTTCTTTTTTAACAACAAAACGGGATCTTTCTCTTTAAAAGGAGACGATAGGGATTCTTCTCTATTCCACAGGGATCCTGGGCGGACTGAGCATACCCCGGCGCAAGGAAAAGTCCGTCACACCATTACCTCTCGTAACCGTGTTTGAAGTTCGATCTTATTGCCGGTTGTATTCAATCCACGGTTCTCCAACTCCTTTTTCAGTTGCTGGATCCTTAATTCGCTTATCTCTGCCATGTCCAAGCTGTATTCAAATCTTCATAATTTATTCAACAATTCCTCTTCTGACACCAATTGTAACGAATTTATGGAAATTCCGCTTATTTGCAACATTCTGCTTACGTTCGTATCGCTAAACTGCTGAATAAAACACTCCAGTATTCTGTATTACAAAATGGTCTTTATTATACTACTTTGAAAGTACTTCGCAATTAAACTTAACTTCGTGTTTAAATCAAACTGATTACGGACTACTCAGCTTTTGCTGCTTTTTTTATCTCTGCACAAATTTCTAAACGTTTCTTCTTCTAGAACCCTCTGCCTGGTCAACAGCCATACGCGCGTGTATTTGTAGTGTGTAACCATATGCGTGTGTATATGTGAGCGAAGTAGTAGCTGATGATGACATGCGTTTGTGAGTATCTCTCTGCTGCTTTTATGTATGTGTGTACATGATGATTAATGTGTTTATGTACATGTACATGTGTGGCTCGCTTCAATGTTTTTTTCTGTTGTTGTGTGATTATTTACTTAGTAAACACTTATAGATGGTAATATTCGTCACAGTATTCACATGATTGGAAAATATTATACGCGTATTATTGTAACGTTTTACTAACAACTCCCATGATGTGGTATAATTGGCTTCCGTTAAAAGCATTTGATGTATATCCAGAACACGGTCAACCACCAATGCCTGCTTCAAATAATGAAATTTTTGGATAGAATTTAATTCGAGGTTGTTATGAATTAGTCGATTGAATGAATCATGAAAGCTTGGCCAATCGTTCAGCTTGTCAGAAAACGAGGTTACTGGTAAACGTGGGAATTGAGCAGAAGTAATAAATCACACTTGATAATCAGATGACTGATTCTTAGTATTTGCCTCCTCGCAATCCGGTGCAGGGGGGAACGTATATGTTTGCTGCTGTTTTACCAAACAGAAGAGTTCCAAGTGAATTTCTTAAAATTGGGAGGCAATATCATTAGTAAAATATTCGTGGTCATCTTTAATGTCTGAACATATGATTGATCTGTGCGTAGAACAAAACTCCTCATTCAAAGCACTAAAGCGGCTTAATTGCTGTTCAAAATATGGCTTAGTTTTTCGCGAAGCAGAATCTTTCTTAAAGTTGACAAGAACTTTTTCAAGGGTCGTAAGTCGATTGGCTTGTAGATTGATTAATGTTACATCCCCCATATTATATTGTTTATAAGTATATGGCTATGCAAATTACTAAATTAATGTGAAGAAACTCGAATGCAATGTAAGCGTTGAATATACATACGTATGTATGTTAAATGTTGGCAAATGAAAACGTTAGAGATTCGATCCAAAGAAAATCTGCGCTTATAGCAACTCCTGACTGCCGAGTGCCGAAATCTAAATATGTATACTATGATGAATAGGCCGGACATTATTTTTATGCAGCAGCTATGTTAGCAAGCATATAATAATTGTATAGTTGTATAATTTCACGGTAGAAATGGTTGAAAGGATTCCCCTCATGGGCCACCAATATGCGATATGGTGTATGGACGAGGTGGGAGCACCCTACCTTTCGTGTGGCAATTAAACTGTGCGTGGATAAACTCACCAGAACAATGTAGCGCAATCCAAAATCGCCGAAGCATCCGGAACTTTCTTCCACAAGGAAATTATAGAACACTGTGTATAAGTTGACAGTGTATGATTTATTATTGAACAAAATACTTTAATCTTAATTTTAAAGATTTGATAATTTCACGTACAATGTGATATATATATTCGGTGAATAAAATTGCAGGTCTGTATCCAAAAGATTATGTATAAAAAAGGGCCGATATGCAGATGTTGAAAAATTGCCAGTATGTGTATGGTAAAAGTTGCTGATGCCTGAAGTCGGCTGCGTAACACCAACTTTGTTTTTCCAACTATATCGCGTTCCACTGAGTTGGAACCTTATTTTACCAACTATGTCGCGCTCCCCTGAGTTGGCACCTTATGGTAGTGAAAAAATGAATGTGCTCGTTGCATATTGTACACTGCGTATTTTCTAAGTCGCGTCTCGATTTTGTACGCCCAGTACAAGATCGACTTGTTCATTGACAAAGAATTGTTTGTCCGCTAGTACAAGGTCAGGGAATGCCTGTTGTGTTAGTGAACTGACGTCTTGTGTGGGTAAATTACCTGTCAATTGTGGTAAAAACTAACACCATAACATCTATTGATATAAGTGTGTCAACTTGTGACCGCGGTTCTATGGCACATGCCTCTTTTACATGCGCAGATTTTGAGTTATTGATGCCCGAAACTTGAGAATGCATTTTCTTAGTTGGCAGGTTGATTCTGCGTCTGAGTCTTTCTGTAATGAAAGAGCATTCAGAGCCAGAATCTATGAAGGCTTTTGCCGAAAAATCTGTACCATTATAGTGAATGGTTACACGAGCCGTTCCTAGTAATACACCTCTACTAGTATTCGCAAAATTTGATTTCATATTGTTTCCCTGACCTTTTGTTTTTTCCGAACTGTGGCGAAATCGGGCTTTTTTCGACGTAGATGCTGAAACACCCAATGATTCTACAGCCGCTTTCGCTGGAGCAGGCTTCGTTTGAGCTGTCTGCAGATGCAGAAGGGAATGATGTCGTGTATGGCACGTGCCGCAATTGTGTGAGCTTGCACATTTTGACACGAAATGCCCCGAAGAGAGACAGTTCAAACAGCAGTTGTTGCGTTTGACAAAGGAAACCCTTTCAGATGGTGTCAAATTTCTGAATTTTTGGCATGTGTGGATTTTGTGGTCGCTGTTTTTGCACATTTTACATGCGTATTTGGCGACGGTGGTTTGAAATGATCATAGCTTTAAGGCGGTGGTTCAGACGAATGCTTGTTGCTTTGAAGGCTGGATTCCTCTTAAACCTGAAACCGATTCTGAGGTTTGGAACCTATTTAAAAGGAATCGGTCCATATCCGCCCGCTTGGACGTTTCTGTTTTATTTTCTACTGATTGTTCCCATATAGGACAGGGTAACATCAGGTAGCTTCGCGAGCGTCACCTTGTGTCTTTTGGATAAGGTAATAGAGCTTTTGAATTGGCGACAGGTGCTTATTTAGAATATAAATGGCCGTGAACATGTCACGAAAAGTTGGAAATCACACATAACCACCTTTGAATACATCGGTATCACACGGTGGTAAATCTAAGTTGCGTGGCGCAAAGGAGGTTTCACTTTCCTTCTCCACCTTCTCCAATTTTTCTTCCAGGTCATTTATTTTAGTCATGCACTGCACGAAAACGGAATAGCATGATTTATTTTCTTTTTAATTGCAGTAATGTCTTTAGCGCTAATGTCCTCGGCTCGAAAGCAGCTTTTGCTTCTCCAACATGGACTTCAACTTAAAATGCGAAAAAGGTGAAACCCTCTTCCCTGACCTATTTCAATAATCAAAACAAATCCCCCACTTTCCTATGAGATTTCTGTGTATGAGCTTTTAATCCTACTAGTCTCACAGGCATTAAAAAAATCTATTAGTGAAAAAATAACAAAATATCAAAAACACATATGTATTTAGAAAATCCTGGTGTCGTTGTTCTTATTGATGGTGATGCCGCTACCGCCTTCAATGTTGCCAGTTTTGACCATTTGGTGTCGTTTGTTGTTCTCCAAAGATTTTGTTGTACGCGGTGCCGTGGCTGTTGTTGTTGCGGTCCGATGCGCCGGTGAAAAATTGTATTCTTGATATTACCAGATCCTTGTACTTTTCTGCTGTTGTTTGATTGAACCGCTGTATATGTGCATGTGTCTGATGGCGTTGCGTTGCTACCAATCAAAAATCTTTTACCATTTATCACGTTCTATGTGTGACTGCTGAAGATACTGTGCAGTTGCCGTGTGACCAAAATTTGTTGTAATTGTTGTGGTTGTTGAGGCCGCTTTGTTGGCAATAAGGAGTGTTGTTGGGGCGGTTTGCGTCCGCATAAAAATGATGTACGCTGGCAAATCAAAGTGTTGTCGTGGTTCTTGCTGTGGTACGCTAAATAATGTGAAAAATGTTGTTGTGGCTGTTGTTGGTTGTTGTGTTGACCGCCACCAATTTGGGTCTTTTTGCGCCAACAAATCCGGGTTTTAGCCACCTTTGCTTCGATGCTAGTACCCATTGCGCAATTTCCGCCAATTTGAAGCGATCTGCCAAAAAAACGGAAAAAACTTATTATTTACATAGAAAAAAAAATATTTAAGAAACGTATGCCTTTCTACCAACGTATGCCTACTTGTTTGCCTGCTTTATTTCCTCACCTACATACTTATATACATATATATGGGGATGTAGAGCTATGCATGCAAGTTTACTTTCGGCTTGCTTGGAAACTTGGCTATACAGAAGCCAACTTCCCAGTGGGCATGCCAGATTTTGAGAAGGAGGTGAAACACAAAAAGTTACACTTACCTGGTACCATAAATTTTGATGGCGGGATCCAAATAAACTGCCGGTTTAGGGCGCCTTGAAGCACTAAAAACTTTTCGCGGAGATTTCTTGCCGTTTTAAAATCACCCGCACTAAAAACTTTTAAACCTTTTAAATGGTCTTACTAACTTGGCACTTCACTCCAATTGCACTGCACTGGGCACTGTTATAAGAAAACGTTTGCTCGTTGCCTAGCTTGATGCCCTTTTATAGCCACCGCCGTGGCACAGAACGTTATCCAGAAACGGACAACTTTTACCTATACATGTTCAACTTTCTTCTCGGCTTTCCCGTATTTTCGTTTATGCGTCCACGCAATCATAAACTCCCATGTTCCAACATAAACGGCTTATACAAACTAACATTACCATATTTAACAAAACAACGCAAACACATAGATACATAGCATTCGTGCCTTGACCGCTCACACTGATTCATTCACACGCTCATACATTCATACACTTAAGCGCTTACACAAACTAACACCTACACAGATACAGATATTTAGTTGGTGTCTTGGCTGCAATGTTGCTATATCATCAGCAATGTTGCTACGCCGTCTACTCAAGACACAATGTTGCCATTGTGCTGTTGCGACAGTCATTGCAACATTGCGGCCAACAACCGAACCTAGACACATCATACGTAGTCACAGATACATGCTACCATTCATTCGAACCAGTGCTTATGATGAAAGGCTGTCGTTACAGGCTCGCAACCGCCGATGGTGCCTGCACTATGGAGCGTGTGCGTCAAAGGTTTTCAATGCAGCCTGGCAAGTATTATTTCCCGCGTCCAACGTGTGGCCTCGACCCACGACTCAATGCCGGGCCTATTTTTCTTCATGCCTTTAAACTTCTCTACCGTTTACCTACAAACTAAATCACTGGGCTAACGCTACTACTTAACCTATATCACAGATATTACCCTACATATCTAAAAATAAAGGAAGTATCACAGATAAAAGAACTAAAAAAAACTAAAATTAAATAAACTATCACAGATAATAAAACTTAATAAAAACTATAAAATAAAATATCACTGATCATATAGTCAAGTAAAAAAATATGTAAAATAAATAAATAAATTAAAAAATCTAAACAGATGCAAAAATAATCAAATAAATAAAAAAGTCAAGAAAAATAAAAATAATTTAATAAATTACTCACATACGTCAATAAGTTAATAAATAAAATATGTCAATAAATAAATGAATAAACTACGTCAATACATAACACAGAACACAGGCAAAACATTGCACAGAGGTACTAGCACTACAAAAAAAAACATAGCTATTTTGCAACAATATCTTTAGCGTGGTATACGCCGATCTTTTTCCCATTACTATCGCCAAGTTCATACATCGAATTCCCGATTACATTTAAAACTATACATTTGATTTGTTTCGGGGCTAACTTGGCGTTGTAATTGTCAACTTGGGAGCTTTGTTTGAAGTTTCGGCGGTATACCACTTGTGCAATCTGAAACTTTACATCTCTACTTCTAGTGTCATATATCTTTTTACTCCTATCATGGGCCAACTTTAGCTCTTTCATAATCTTATTTCTTATCATCTGCATTTTATCGCAGGCTTCGTTTGAGCTGTCTGCACACGTTGGTAAATCTAAGTTGCGTGGCGCAAAGGAGGTTTCACTTTCCTTCTCCACCTTCTCCAATTTTTCTTCCAGGTCATTTATTTTAGTCATGCACTGCACGAAAACGGAATAGCATGATTTATTTTTCTTTTTAATTGCAGCAATGTCTTTAGCGCTAATGTCCTCGGCTCGAAAGCAGCTTTGGCTTCTCCAACATGGACTTCAACTCCTGCTGCTGAATTTCCAGCGAATTTTTGGAGTGATCGCTTTTGGGTATGCTTAAGAATTCGATGTCGAATTCAATTACCGTGCCTGCTAGGCGGTTGAATGCGTCCATTTTACTTTAAATGCTTGAAAAAAATTTAAATACTTCGAAATGCGCCAAGCTTTTTGTTGTTATAAATTTTACTACGAAATTTATTTTAAATTGGCAGGATCTGTATCGAGGTAACCGTCTTTATAATATATTTATTAAACAGCAATAACCACCGAAAAAATCACCAATAAATCGAGAAAGTGTAAATTTTTCAAATGATTTAGTTTTATAAATTTATTGGAAAAAAATCCATGAAAACAAACGTTTTTTAGGGGTGTGTAAAGTGGACTGTAATGTTAAATTCTATATGTGTATTTATATGTGTTATTCACACCAATTCTAAATATTCTCGCGGTTTTTTTTATTCCCGCGAAAAATTCCTCCAATTCTTTTCTCCTAGGGAGAAGAATAATTGGGGAATAGGAATTTCGAATTTTCGAAGTCAGCTGTTTTGTCAATTGAAATTTCGTTGCGCATTTCTTATTTTGTTTAAAAAATAGAAAAGTTTAATTTTTGTTGCGAATTTGTTTGAAATTAAGAAATAAAATATAAACAATGCATAGTATTGCATTTCATGTGGTATTCACTGAAATGAGTAATGAATCGGTGCCACAGCAACATCAACAGAGGAGCATAAGTAGAAGAAGACGGCGGGATAACACAAATCCGGCGGAGTTGCCTGCTTTCATTCAGCAAAACTATTTTCTGTCGAGTTGAATTAGTTTTTCATCATATGCCAAAATCTATTTACGCCTTCTTAAAAATCCTTGCGCAATTTCTGGATGGCTGCATCAAATATACGAAGAGCTATTCCGTTGCTTATGATATACTGTTCGACTTAAAATAAAGAATATTGTGGTTGTTGTTGTTGTTGTATTAACAGTGAGAATATTGTGGTAGAATGTAAATACATATTTTAGCACAAATTTGTACAAATAAGTGTTCTTTCTTAAAAGAACCAATTTCCTTTAACTATTTTTATACATTCCCTTTAATTTAACTAGTGAAAAACTCCTATGAAATGGCAGAGAAATCTCCCTCTACCTCACATTCATAATACCTACTTTTCTCCCATAACCGGTTTCCGCTTTTTCGAACATTGTTCAGAATACGAGGAAAGGGAGAAGTGAAAAAACTCACAAGGAATTTTTATTTATAATACGAGGAATGGGAGAACTGTTACGTGGCTGACTGTTTGGGTGGTGCGGAGCGGCGGCAAGCAGGTATGCTTGCAGGCCAAGGCTAGCTCGTGGTCTTGGGCGGGGTATTGCACCACCGACCTCACCCGCAGCCACATGAACAAGAAGGGTTCATACCTGCATATGTGTTGGAAAGAAAAGCTGAAACAGATAAAAATAGACGTGAGGGACAACATTATAGAGGGGAAAGCATAAGGGGAGAAAAAGGTGAAGGCCTGTCCTGTCAGGTGGAGTCTACCCTCCCTCTTCAGCACAACTTGCGCTGAACCATGGGCGCTGTGCTGACTCCTATTTCCTTACAGCGCCCCCAAACCTGACATAAGACTGTCCGTCCGTCAATAAGTCATTTTTCCCTATTACTCACCTTCACCTAACCTTGCCACGCGCAAGCGCAGCACCAACACCAAACCTAAAGCTTTAGCCCTGCATTATTGAAAAACCTATGTTTTCATCCATACATTCCTTATAATTTATTAACACTTCAGATATTTCCGAACCTCTACTCAGCTATGTTTAAGACAATCAGTACAGATAACGAAAAGAAAAATGTATAGGTAAACTATGACTCCAGGAAAATTTAAATAGCCTAGGTTTAATTTTTCAGTAATTTTCCCTAATACTAATGCCCCTATCCTTACTATGGATTGGCTTAAATAAAAAAAAATTTACAAAGAATCCAAAAACTTAGTCTAAGTTAACTTATAACTAGAAGTAATTCAAGTTCAATTTCAATTATAAATTAGATATAGAAGCAGATATGAAATCCTAAAAGTACAATCCCACTTGGTTTCTGACCCAGATATTGAAATGCTTGTAAGGTCGGCAAGCCAAAGCCAAAAAAAATATAAAACGCGAAAAAGGTGAAACCCTCTTCCCTGACCTATTTCAATAATCAAAACAAATCCCCCACTTTCCTATGAGATTTCTGTGTATGAGCGTTTAATCCTACTAGTCTCACAGGCATTAAAAAATTTATTAGTGAAAAAATAACAAAATATCAAAAACACATATGTATTTAGAAAATCCTGGTGTCGTTGTTATTATTTATGGTTGCCGCTACCGCCTTCAATGTTGCCAGTTTGACCATTTGGTGTCGTTTGTTGTTTCCCAAAGATTTTGTTGTACGCGGTGCCGTGGCTGTTGTTGTTGCAGTCCGATGCGCCGGTGAAAAATTGTATTCTTGATATTACCAGATCCTTGTATTTTCTGCTGTTGTTTGATTGAACCGCTGTATATGTGCATGTGTCTGATGGCGTTGCGTTGCTACCAATCAAAAATCTTTTACCATTTATCTCGTTCTATGTGTGACTGCTGAAGATACTGTGCAGTTGCCGTGTGACCAAAATTTGTTGTAATTGTTGTGGTTGTTGAGGCCGCTTTGTTGGCAATAAGGAATGTTGTTGGGGCGGTTTGCGTCCGCATAAAAATGATGTACGCTGGCAAATCAAAGTGTTTTCGTGGTTCTTGCTGTGGTACGCTAAATAATGTGAAAAATGTTGTTGTGGCTGTTGTTGTTGTTGTAGCAGTGCTGCGCCCCACCTAACAGACGCGACCGATCACAAACTGTCATCAATATCCTCTAACGGGAGTCCAAGGAAACTTGCTGTTTCAACAGGGGTGGACCATAGGAAAGGGGTGTTAGAGGCGTTGGTTCCACATTACAATTAAAGAGATGGTTGGTGTCATGTGGGGACACATTGCAAGCGGGGCATACATTTTGTATGTCGGGGTTGATTCTGGATAGGTAAGAGTTTAACCTGTTACAGTATCCAGAACGAAGTTGAGCCAGAGTGACACGCGTTTCCCTGGGGAGTATGCGTTCCTCTTCCCCAAGTTTTGGATACTTTACTTTGAGTACTGGGTTCACCGGGCAATTCCCGGCATAAAGGTCCGACGCCTGTTTGTGGAGTTCACCAAGGACCTGCTTGTGTTTTTTCGCTTCATACGGCTTCCCAAGGCAGTCGGTTCTATGTACCGGAGCGACTCGGGATTTTTCCCGACCAAGGACTGTCATTTCAGTGTAACCCCATTTAATTTGTTTCGTCCCTCCCACAAATTGTCATCCTCCCAGCAGCTCCTTGCAGCAGGACTGCTCCATATTCTCTTGCTCCGGGAAGGTATCGAATCCAATCCGGGTCCGTCTCCTGACCTCGGTCCTGAGAAATGGTTTTGCTGCATCTGCCGGAAAAGAATCTTTTTAGGACGGTCATACTCTGTTCAGTGTGTCTCGTGTAAGGGATGGTTGCATCGGACAGGTTGTTCTGGGCTTGATCCCAAAACCCGACGTCCACGTAACTTTTATAAATCTTTTGTGGCTCCTTGCTGTTCACGCCCAAGGGCGTCCCGTAGTCTACGTCTAAGCGCCCCCCCCATTACATTCCAGCAGCCCCGCTGCTCAGCAAGCCACAACAAGTACCCGCTGCTGCTCGCGCCTTACGGCGCCAACAACTCAAACAGCTGCTACCACTCATAACTACAATCTTCGTAGTAGAGTCGGAAGCAATGCTGAGCAACAGCCCCTGCCCCCGTCTTCTCCCCCCCTCTTTTCCGGCAGCAATCGTGTAGGTCAGGGAAACAGACTCTTAGTCCCTACCTCCGTTTGCACCGTTTGCCAGCACAGAATATATATGTTTGCGACATCCGCCCAATGCAGCTCCTGCCTCGGGTGGTGCCACTTTCCTAGATGTTCTGGTCTCCGCGACGGCAACCCCTCGGCGGGTTTCATCGCGCCATGTTGCCAGGTCGCAAACCCAAATCATCCGGGTACCCCAATGCTTGCCCAAGGACGCCCAGTCCCAGGGCCACAACAGCAATTGCGTCCTGGCCTTCCTGAACCCAGGCGTAGTCACCCGTCACTTACCCCCAGAGTGGCGACGTCTCCCCTCATGCACTTCAGAATTCTGCAGTTAAACTGTAATGGACTAACTGGGAAGATTACGGAGATAGTCAATTTCATGAAGTGGCACAACATCCGCATTGCTGCGATTCAAGAGACTAAACTCACAGCACGATCTGCATTGCATTCCTGCTCTGGGTATAATGTCCACAGAAAAGATCGCGAGAGCGGAAATGGAGGCGGCCTCGCGTTTATAATACACCACTCTGTGCAATATCACATATTTGATCCTGGCATCGACCGCAGGGACAACGTCTTAGAACGTCAAGGCCTATCTGTCCGGTCAGGCGATGCAAACCTAGAAATCATCAACATCTACATCCCCCCTGCCACCTGTTGCCCCGGTGGATACCACCCTAATATTAGAGCCTTACTCACTGGAAACAATCGCATTATTTTAGGCGACTTCAATGCCCATCATGATCTATGGCATTCAAATTTGCGGGCGGACAGTAGGGGCGAGATGTTGGCGGATCAAATAGAAGAAACGACGTTCTGCACAATAAACGGAGACGCCCCCACACGTATGGTAGGAAGCTGTCACAGTTCGCCAGATATCTCAATCGTGAGCGCAGAACTCGTAAACTGCGTCAACTGGCAGCCGATGGTATCATTGGCATCCGACCACCTGCCTATACTTGTTTCGCTCGAGCGTACCGCCGACTTCATCGTCACCGAAAAACGCACTTTCATAAACTTTAAAAAAGGAAAGTGGGAGAATATAAATCCTTTACAGACAACCTCTTTGCTGCCCTCCCTATCCCGACTGATGCCCGCCAAGGGGAGCGTGCCTTTCGCAAGGTCATTGAATCCGCCTCGGCACGTTTCATTCCCGCCGGGAGAATTCCCGAAATCCGGCCCCACTTCCCGGCGGAGGCCGCAAACTTAGCGAGAGAACGTGACCTTATAAGGCAGCTTGATCCAGGCGACCCCCAAATAAGGGATATAAACCAACGCATCAGATTGCTTGTGGATGAACACAAGCGGGCGAAATGGGAGGAGCACCTAAGAGGTTGTAACCTCTCTACCGGTGTGGGTAAACTTTGGTCCACCGTAAAGTCCCTATCGAATCCGACTAAGCACAAAGACAAAGTTTCCATCGCCTTTGGCGACAAAGTGCTGTCGGATGCGAAAAAATGCGCGAGCGCTTTCTGCCGACAATATATAATGCATTCTACGGTCGACAAAGTTAGACGGAGGGCCAACAGACACGCACATAAACACAAATTCAGCGCGTCACCAATCACCATCACCACTAAAGAGGTTGAGGACGCCATTGGTCGCGCTAAACCATCCAAAGCAGTGGGCCCAGACGGCATAGCCATGCCGATGCTTAAAAGCCTAGGGAAAGAGGGTTTCAAATATTTAGCGCAGGTCTTCAACCTGTCTCTTTCCACCTTTGTCATACCCGAGAAATGGAGAATGGCCAAGGTGGTCCCGCTACTAAAGCCTGGTAAACCAGCTAACATAGGAGAGTCGTATCGTCCGATATCTCTCCTATCGCCAGTAGCAAAGACGCTCGAAGCCATTTTGCTCCCTTATTTCCAAGCAAATTTGCAACTAGCCTCCCATCAGCATGGCTTCAGAAAACTCCATAGCACTACCTCCGCGCTAAATGCCATTAGTACCCAGATAAATTGCGGTTTAAATCAAAACCCCCACCATAGAACAGTACTCGTAGCGCTAGACCTATCAAAAGCTTTTGATACGGTCAACCACGGCTCGTTACTGCAAGACCTGGAAGGGTCTACCCTTCCCCCATGTCTTAAAAGGTGGACCGCAAATTATCTGGGTGGCCGGCAGGCATCGGTGCTATTTAGAAACGAAACATCAAAGCCAAGGAGAATTAAACAAGGGGTGCCACAGGGTGGTGTCCTATCCCCACTTTTGTTTAATTTCTACATATCTAAACTACCTTCACCACCGGAAGGAGTCACAATCGTTTCCTACGCCGATGACTGCACAGTAATGGCCACAGGCCCAGGCCCACAGATCGATGAGCTATGCAATAAAATAAACGGCTACCTCCCTGATCTCTCCAGTTTTTTCGCCTCGCGAAACCTGGCATTATCACCGACTAAATCTTCCGCGACCTTATTTACAACATGGACGTCCCAAATGTCGACCATTTTGAACATCCACGTCGATGGCTCTACGCTACCGACTGTCCTACACCCCAAAATCTTGGGTGTGACGTTTGATCAGGATCTACATTTTGGTGAGCACGCAGCCGCAATTGTTCCGAGAATCCAGAGCCGTAACAAAATCCTCAAATCCCTTGCTGGCAGTACCTGGGGAAAAGATAAAGAACGCTCATGACTACATTGTTGTGGCTGTTGTTGGTTGTTGTGTTGACCGCCACCAATTTGGGTCTTTTTACGCCAACAAATCCGGGTTTTAGCCACCTTTGCTTCGATGCTAGTGCCCAGTGCGCAAATTTCGCCAATTTGAAGCGATCTGCCAAAAAAAGGAAAGAACTTATTATTTACATAGAAAAAAAATTATTTAAGAAACGTATGCCTTTCTACCAACGTATGCCTACTTGTTTGCTTGCTTTATTTCCTCACCTACATACTTATATACATATATATGGGGATGTAGAGCTATGCATGCAAGTTTACTTTCGGCTTGCTTGGAAACTTGGCTATACAGAAGCCAACTTCCCAGTGGGCATGCCAGATTTTGAGAGGGAGCTGAAACACAAAAGTTACACTTACCTGGTACCATAAATTTTGATGGCGGGATCCAAATAAACTGCCGGTTTAGGGCGCGTGTAAGCCTTGAAGCACTAAAAACTTTTCGCGGAGATTTCTTGCCGTTTTAAAATCACGCGCACTAAAAACTTTTAAACCTTTTAAAAGGTCTTACTAACTTGGCACTTCACTCCACTTGCACTGCACTGGGCACTGTTATAAGAAAACCTTTGCCCGTTGCCTAGCTTGATGCCCTTTTATAGCCACCGCCGTGGCACTGAACTTTATCCAGAAACGGACAACTTTTACCTATACATGTTCAACTTTCTTCTCGGCTTTCCCGTATTTTCGTTTATGCGTCCACGCAATCATAAACTCCCATGTTCCAACATAAACGGCTTATACAAACTAACATTACCATATTTAACAAAACAACGCAAACACATAGATACATAGCATTCGTGCCTTGACCGCTCACACTGATTCATTCACACGCTCATACATTCATAAACTTAAGCGCTTACACAAACTAACACCTACACAGATACAGATATTCAGTTCGTGTCTTGGCTGCAATGTTGCTATATCATCAGCAATGTTGCTACGCCGTCTACTCCAGACACAATGTTGCCATTGTGCTGTTGCGACAGTCATTGCAACATTGCGGCCAACAACCGAACCTAGACACATCACACGTAGTCACAGATACATGCTACCATTCATCCGAACCAGTGCTTATGATGAAAGGCTGTCGTTACAGGCTCACAACCGCCGATGGTGCCTGCACTATGGAGCGTGTGCGTCAAAGGTTTTCAATGCAGCCTGGCAAGTATTATTTCCCGCGTCCAACGTGTGGCCTCGACCCACGACTCAATGCCTGGCCTATTTTTCTTCATTCCTTTAAACTTTCTAGCGTTTACCTACAAACTAAATCACTGGGCTAACGCTACTACTTAACCTATATCACAGATATTACCCTACATTTCTAAAAATAAAAGAAGTATCACAGATAAAAGAACTAAAAAAACTAAAATTAAATAAACTATCACAGATAATAAAACTTAATAAAACTATGAAATAAAATATCACTGATCATATATTAAAGTAAAAAAATATGTAAAATAAATAAATAAATAAAAAAAAATCTAAACAGATGCAAAAATAATCAAATAAATAAAAAAGTCAAGAAAAATAAAAATAATTTAATAAATTACTCACATACGTCAATAAGTTAATAAATAAAATATGTCAATAAATAAATGAATAAACTACGTCAATACATAACACAGAACACAGGCAAAACATTGCACAGAGGTACTAGCACTACAAAAAAAAACATAGCTATTTTGCAACAATATTTTTAGCGTGGTATACGCCGATCTTTTTCCCATTACTATCGCCAAGTTCATACATCGAATTCCCGATTACATTTAAAACTATACATTTGATTTGTTTCGGGGCTAACTTGGCGTTGTAATTGTCAACTTAGGAGCTTTGTTTGAAGTTTCGGCGGTATAGCACTTGTCCAATCTGCAACTTTACATCTCTACTTCTAGTGTCATATATCTTTTTACTCCTATCATGGGCCAACTTCAGCTCTTTCATAATCTTATTTCTTATCATCTGCATTTTATCGCTTTGCGTCCCTATCTCGCAATCAACATCTTTCACTGCCGCCAGCTTTCGGTATAGCTCGTATGATGCAGCATGCTGTATCATAGGCATACCGAAAGTGGAATAATATGGAGACATGTTGATGGCTGAGTGTGCAACGCTGCGGAGGGCAAATGTTGCATCGCTGACGCATTTGTCCCAGTTTTTCTGGTTATCCTTTATAAAAGATCTAATGATCTGCAGAACAGATCTATTTACCCTCTCCGCAGCGTTACCTGTGGGGAATAAAATGCAGTTTTTATGTGCTTGGTGTCGTATTTTTCCAGAAAGTGGTTGAAAACTTCTGACACAAACTGCTTTCCATTGTCTGAGTGGACATACTCAGGCACACCAAACACATGGAAGACATCCCTCTCCAAGAACTTGACGACTTCGGCTGAAGTTGCCCTTCTCATCGGTTTTAAAAACACAAACTTCGAGAAATGATCTAAGCAATCAAAGGCATACACATGACCCTCACTAGTACGCGGATAAGGACCCATAAAATCAATAAAAAGACGCTGGAAAGGTCGCTCTGTGAGCTTTTGCTTTCCCATCACGAGTTGTTTAAACACATTTTGAGGTTTGTTTGTTTTGCAAGTTTCGCAGTCTTTTACATGGGCCTGTAGATTTGTATGCATAGTCTGCATACATGTAGATTTGTAGGCACGCTATGCATATATGTAGATTTGTATGCATAGTCTGCATGCATGTGGATTTGTATGCATAGTCTGCATGCATGTAGATTTGTATGCATGCTATTCAGATATGTAAATATGTATGCATTCGTCAGCAAATCGATATTCTGTCTGGTTAATTCTCATGATTGGTTGTATGTAAATATTTTGGTGAGAAACTAAAATTGATAATAAGCAGAATTTATTATTTGTGAACAGACAAGAGTTTCATATTCGGCATTCCATTGATGTTAGGTAACCGCTGTGTTAGGTCAATAATTTGTATAATATTGTAATATGATTGAGCTGTTAAAAATGGATTGCATAGGAGTTCATGATGCGTAAAGCCGCAAAATGTATTGCATAGGTGGGCTTAATGCTGCACCATCCGCCTTAGAAAAAGAGGATTATATAATTGTTTTGTGAACAATTGTATAAGACTCTTTGTTTGCACTTAGATGATTTTTATATTTTACTGTAACTTAATATTGTATTGAAAGAGTTTTTGGATTTAATTTCTGATTTGCTGACCTTCATACTTTTATTATTTCCATCTTACATATATATTTTTTTTTGTACAAGGCCCTTTTTTCAAAATTTTAAATTTTTAGATAGTTTAAATGGGTTTAAGTCTATTCTTATGGACTATTATTTCTTTTGTTTTATTTGTACTATCTCTATTTCCTATACTATTAGGTATTAACGAATAATTATTATTTTTGTCTATACTTTTTACTTTATAACTTCCTTTGTATTTATTATCTAGCTTATGGCTAGCTTCTTCTCTTACTAATACTAAATCTCCTAATTTTATTTCCTTACTGGTGCTACTTTTGTCGTAAGTGACTTTTTGTTTTTCTTTAGCTTCTTTCACTAATTTTCTAGCTCTTTGTTGTGCTATTTGAAGTCTATATTTAATTTCCTTATCATATGCCTTGTGATTATATACTGGACTTATTTTATTCTCGTTTAAGAATTCGTACATGGGGGGATTTTTCGCAAATATAAGCTCGTAAGGGCAATATCCGTGTACGGTCGATGGGTTGATCTGTACTATATCGAAAGCCCTAGGAGGTGTCTCTGTTATTGTCATTGGCTCTTTTATATGCTTATTTGTTTTATTCTTCTTACAGTGGATGCAGTTATTTACGTATTTCTTTATATCACCTCGCATATTTTTCCAGCAATAGATTTGTTTGATTTTCTTTATCATGCGATTTATTCCTGGGTGGCCACCATAATAGGATCGTCATGATATTTCTGCAGAATTTCTCTAATTTTCCCGGGACTAGTCACGTACGCAACCTCTGGGGTTAGTGCAATTGTTAATTTTTTCAGAGCCCTAATTCCTAATTCAATAAATTTGCCTACTCGAGTATAATTACTTTTAAACAATTTGTCCCCTAAGTACAACTGTATCTTTTCAAGTCCTAAATTGGCGGCTTCTTTTTCGAGCCTGATAAAGAATTGTCCTAAGTCAATTTTATCATCTACAATTAGGTTGCTTGTATTTATAGTGCTACAAATTTTCTTTCCCTTTTTGAAATATAATTTCGGTGGATTGAAAACGAGCGCGACATGTCTTATTGCTGCAAATTTATATAGCGCTTCACTTATATTTTTATAAGTTCTCTTTGTGACTTTTCATCATTTTTTCTTTTGTTGTTATGGGCTGGTTGAAAAATATGTATATTTTTTTTGTTAGGTTTTGCTTCCTTCCACTGTCCTAGAATTTCCCATTGCTTCCTGCCCATCTTTGTCAGGAACATTCAACGAAATTATGCGAATTTTGATTTGCTGTTCGCTTTGGGCAGGGCTGCCTTTATTGTCGATTGTGACATTTTTAAGACTTACTATTTGGGATTTTACTTTAAATGTTTATTGCTCTTCCTCAGCTTTGAGTTTAGAAACTTGGGTATGAGGAAAAAGGGATATTAGACGCGCTGTTGCACGGTATTCATTTGCCTATATTTAAATTTCATACAGGTTTTAAGTATAGCTGCTATCGCTATGATTAATAGCACTATAACGCAGATTAAAACTGCTAGCCAAACATCTGGAATGTTTGGGTCAGCTTTTGTTTCTGATTCAGCTGGTGGTTCATATTTTGCTATCCTGTTCTCTGATGTTTCAGAGTTTTCTTTTCCTACCTCGTAGCCAGCTATGGCTATCATAATGCCTTGGGCTATTTTTGTCCACCAAGATATTTTGAAAGTTAATAAGATGATAGATATTTTGTTTTATAACTTTTTAAAAATTGTTGATTAAAAATATTTTTATTTAAAAAAAAATTTAATATTCCAAAAAAATGCTTTTATACTAACTTAGTGTAGTTTATAATATTGTCACGGATATTAGCATCACTAAGCTATACCATCTCTAAGCCGATACTAAGGAGCGCCTTGCATGCACATCCATAGATCAATCATTATGTATCTACATAAACGAATAAAACATTATGTCTACACATATGTACGTACACGCAGCAGAGAAGAGATGCTCCCAAAAGTATGCAATTGTAATTGTTGAAGTGTCGCTCACAAATACACGCATATGAGAAGCTATATACGTGCATCTGTAGTTATAATTATATGACGGCAACTAAGCAAATTCTGGAAGCGCCTAGAAGATGCCACGCGGAAATCACATAGTATAAAAGCACCAGCGGTAGAGGCGCTATAAGCAGTTTCAATTAAGACGATATCTAGCGAGCAATAGCAGTATTATTTTGAAAGAGAGTTTCATTTGAGCTATCAATCAGTTTGGTTAAGCAAGCTAGTTGCAAAGTATAAGTGTTATTGTGAAGTACTTTAATAAAGGCTATTTTTCCATTATTCAATATTGGAGTTATTTATTCAACAGTTTAGTGATTCGAACTTAGCAGATGGGCAAACAAGAGGATTTGCAAGTACATTCGTTACAATATATTTGAAAATATCTTTTTATATTCGTATTAAACAATCTTTTATTATATACTTGTTTTTCTTTTTCGGATGCTACTCAACATTTGGCATTTTCGGGGAACACTCTCCTCATCATACGCATTATTTCTTCCACCCTAGTAGTGGGGTTTATAATGTCCTCTATTGTGGGTTCCCTTTCCATACCTATTAACTTCCACCATTTCGTTAAGCCTTCTAGTTCTTTTTGTAGGTCCCTAGTCTGTCGGGTATTTTCGTCCCACCAATAGAGAGGAATGTCTGAGGAATCTCTTTGCATTTTTATTTATTATTAACAGAGTAATTTTATTTTTAAGCCTTACAAAAATGTCCTATGGGCTTTCTCCAAAGGAAAGGTGAAACTGTCTGAAGTTAACTGACTATTTTAAAGAAGTGTCCTAAACATTCCAATTTACTGGAATAGTTTTCCTTATTAACATTATTGGATAAAATTCGTTTCTAAAAAATTTTTTTGTTTTCCATAAAAAAATTATTTCTAAAGTTAATATATTTAACATTCGTATTTTTCTTAAAATTGCAAATAAATTTGTTCAAAGTTTAACATATATATACTTCCTACACACTTTTCTTTAAATTTTGACAAAGTAGCTTTATATTTTTTCGATTAATTACGAGTCCTATTTAAAAAAAAATTCCTAATCAAAAACTTTCGTTTTTGCTCATAGTTTAGCGTCCATAAAGGCCGCCCAATTTGTTTCTAAATATACTTATGATATGCCGCTTTTCGCCAATCATGATGCCAGTTTAAATCGTAGTGCAAAGTTGTATACCGTCAGTCGGGTTGAAATATTATTCCACTTCTTCTATGCGCATCCAATTGTATCCAAATTTGTGTGTCGCCAGTTTGGTTGAAATGTTATTCCACTTCTTCTATGCGCAATCAGCTGCGCCCAAATTTGTGTGTCGCCAGTTTGATTGAAATGTTTTTTAAAAAACGTAATATCCGTTCATGCTCCTTGTCCAAGTAAAATATTCGCCAGTGTTCTTCATCTAGTATTCGCCAGTGCTCTTGATTAGTGTAAAAATTATATTGCTAGGACTTTTTGTTAGTCCTCTTTGGCACTAATGTGTGCCCATTAAATTTTGACTAATATATTTAATATTTGACTAAAAACTTGGCAGGATATCTGTTTAGCAAGATCTAGCGAATTTTGCTTAACGAGCAAATTTTCAGCTAATTGAAGATCAGGCTGGCAGGATCGCCATGAAATATTTAAATTTATAAAACGAAATGTTTGTGGTTTGAATGTCTGAACATCAATCCAATTTATTAAACAAATTCTTTCTCTTTTATAGATACATTCTTAACCTACACATTCATAATTATCTTAATACCAAAAATATGTACATTGTATTAACACTAATCATACATGTAAATTTGTATACACGGTATGCATACATGTAGATTTGTAAGCATGGTATGCTTACCTGTAGATTTGTATGCATAGTCTGCATACATGTAGATTTGTATGCACGCTATGCATATATGTAGATTTGTATGCATAGTCTGCATGCATGTGGATTTGTATGCATAGTCTGCATGCATGTAGATTTGTATGCAAGCTATGCAGATATGTAAATATGTATGCATTCGTCAGCAAATTCATATTCTGTCTGGTTAATTCTCATGATTGGTTGTATGTAAATATTTTGGTGAGAAACTAAAATTGATAATAAGCAGAATTTATTATTTGTGAACAGACAAGAGCTTCATATTCGGCATTCCATTGATGTTAGGTAACCGCTGTGTTAGGTCAATAATTTGTATAATATTATAATATGATTGAGCTGTTAAAAATGTATTGCATAGGAGTTCATGATGCGTAATGCCGCAAAATGTATTGCATAGGTGGGCATAGACGCTTAATGCTACAGTATAGGGGTCGGCCAGGGACAGTGAAGGCAGTCTTTTCACGTGATTTCCTCTCGAGGGGAATCTGCCAGAAAGCATCCTTCATGTCGATTGCGGAAATATATCGTGTATTTTGTAGGCGGCTCAAAATTCCATCAATATGTGGTAAGGGGTATGCGTCCTTTATAGTTCTTTCATTCACTTTGCGAGCATCCAGGCAAAGCCGATTCTTCGTTCATTTAATAACCAGTGATATGGGGGAATTCCAACTACTGTTGGACTCCTCGATGACTCCCATGTCCAACATTCGATCTAACTCTGCATATATGAGTTTTTGTATGGCCGGCGAAATTGGATAATGGCGTTGCTTCACCGGCAGATTCTCGTCCACCACTTCGATGACGTGTTCCTCTTTGTCTGTCCGGCCTAACCCCAATACCGCGAAGGACGGGAATTTGGTCTTCACACGCTCCAACATATCATCTTGCCCCGGGGTTAAAACGTGTTGCACAGCGTCAAAAGACAAGTCACCCTAGGCGGGCACGAGCTCCGCCATACTCGCACCATTCACACTACCACTCACACCCTTACTCACAACACTCATACCGAAAGCCTTCCAAAAGTCCACCCCCAGGTATACCTCCTATTGTAGACCAGGTACAATCAAAAACTCTAATTCCCTGGAGGTGTTATTCCACACAACTGGTAACTTTATTACCCCTACCACGGCCGTTTCCTCCCCGTTCGCGGTCCGAATATTTTGGCCCTTGATTGGCACAATCAAGGCTTCCTTTCCCCGAAGGAGTGCAGCTGAGTCTTTGCCGAAGCAGCTGGCACTCGCCCTTGAGTCCAAGAGAGCCAGAACCTCGTGACCTCCTATATTTATTTTGGCGAAAAACCTATTATCTCCTTTCACTGTAACAATTGTTGAAACTATTTTATTCTTCAACCTTTTAAAATATTTCCTCTTTTCCCTCATTTTCTCTATCTTCGTAAAATTTTTGTTTTTCCTACTTGCCTTTATTGTATCACAAAATATTCTCTTTCTTGCTTCTTCGTACTCTAGCTTTCTTTGGTGTAAACTCTTAATATCCTTCTTTTCTGGTGTTATTCTGGCTTGCTTCACTTCTTCCCTGTTTTCCGTATCCCTTCTCCTCAAAATTTTTACTTGAGTGTTGCCAGGTTGCCTGTCTCCTGGCTGGAGTCCCCGGTCAACTCCGCCAGCCTCGGGTTTCCCTGCTTGGGCTTAAAAACACAAAAGGACGAATCACTACCACACGCAAAACAGACCATATTGTGGAACGAGGACGAACATTTATTTGGTTTTTGTGCTGCTGCCGGGTTTTTCACAAAGTGATCCACCGGCATACCACACGAAAAACACAACATCCAGTGGAAGGGAGAAGCACAAAAGGAATTCACAGTCGACTTAGACGCAGGACTAACAGAAGGACGAACACTATTGGGATTGGCTGTGGTTTGGTGTTGGGGTAAGGATTGGGATTGGTGTTGGGGTCGGCGCTGAGACTTCCTATCAAAAGCTTCGGCTTTTGCTTCCCCTAACTGCTCTGGCTGTTCAAAACGAATTTCATTAACGACACTCGACCTACTTTTATTTTCTTTAATAAGCTTTTCGGCTCTCTTGCATTCCGACTTGAGCTCCGCCAACGAGTCCATTTTATGGCGAAGGCCAAGTTAACCAGGTACGGTTTGAGGTTGCCCCTGATTATGCCAACCAACTCCCTCTCAGGGATCCTCTTCCGCAAACGGAACGTCATGTTGTGGACTTCGGCATAAAAGTCGTCGAAAGCTTCCGCGAGCAGCTGTTTCCGTTCCATTATTTCACGGATTATTTCATAGTCGGACTCAGCAGACTTGAAGTGGCTTAGCATCTCGGCCTTCAGCTCGAAGTAGCCGAAATCGGAATCATCTGCATGGTCCTCTAGGACCTGCCAATACCACTTCAAGGCACCGCCGGAAACCAGACTATGAAAGTCCGTGAAAAGCTGGAAGTAGGAAATATTGTGTTGCTCCCGCATGCGTTCAGCTCGAAAGATGAAGCTTTCGACGCTTATACCCTTATCGGTCCCAACAAATTTGATGTGCCACTTTTCTAAGTCTAACTTTTTCCACCTTGGAGGGCCACTACCATCTCGCTCAGTAATCCGACTGCCACTCGGAATACCATTGCGGGTAGCAGGCTCACCCCTACGGTTCTGAGGCTCGGGCGTGGATGCCACAGCGGACCGATGTCCCACCGCGTGACTGGATGCCTCCATTTCTGCCACGCGACCACCAAGATGATCGACGTTGGTCTTGATGCTCCGCACTTCACCCGCCATTTGCACCACTAAATCTTGTTGTTGCGCCATCATCGCCATCATGCGGCTCAGCTGTTCAACATTGGTTGCGTGCTCACTGGCGTCGGTGCCAGGAGCATTTAGGCCGCCGTGAACCATTGCTGGTGCGTTTCGCGAATGAACATCGCCCCCTGTGCACTCACGTTCTCGCTATCGGACATTTGGCACACCAAATCGATTATCTGCGAGAAGTTCAAACTGTCCCCTGTCTCGTTAAACGACACTCCGTTCGCGGAAGAGACCCTAACTGGACGCTCAGGGCCAAAAGATCCAAAAATCCGCGACGCGCACCTATTGAAATAATCCGTAGGCACAAAGTCGACGGCCCTGGGTATACCTGTGTCAATTTGATTGAAAAACGATGCCACGATCTGGTTTTCCAGTGCCCGAGTATGACTCCTCGTCACACGCCTATTGGAATCTAAAATTCCCAAACCCCCTGTAACGCGACTTCCGGCCTCCTTGCCCGTTTCAGACATTCACTGTCTGATAACAAAAAAGTGATAAACAAAAATTCAAAAGCAAAAAAGTAACGAAACTCAAAATTTTACGCCGGACCCCCTAAAGTATCTAACTAGTATGCTATATTCGACTTCTCGATTCCCTGACAAACCCACGATCGACAAAGAAAGCCCGCCACAGTAGCACCGAATAATACAAATTAAAAAAAAACAATTTGTAAAAGAATTTTTTAATATACGTGTATATCAAAAATCAGGAAAAAATCAAATCCTTCAATATAATGTAATATCATATAATATGTGTGTACAACAAATACTCGGAGATGGAAAATTCAAATTAAATGTAGAAAAGTCGTAGCATGTATTTGAAAGTTGGGTGATTCCACCCATCTACAACTAATAAAAACAATGTATACATCGAAACTCCACAAGGTATATTTCAAAACCTTATCTATGTATGTATAACTTAAGAAGGTGTTAAATTCAGTTTGTAGAGGTGTGTAAAAACTCAGGGAATGTGTGGGGGTGTGTGTCTACGAATATAATAAAAAGTAGCCAACATCAAAAAAAATATTAAAAGTGATTAAGTATATAAAAATAGTGATACGAAAAATGAACAAATGTGTGGGAACTCTACACACCACTGTCACGGGTGGCAGCACTATTTCGGAATTGGTACTTTTTCTTATTCCTTTTTGTTACTACAATCGTATTCAGTAAGAACACCTTTCATTTTTTCGTTCCCAAGCATTAACATTCTAGAACTTCTGAAATTAACACGCATAAATTTTGTACTAGTTGTTGAAGACATGGGGAAGAAAATTTAATTGAATTTTAAAATATGATTAGTGTCAAATTTTATATATACATCTACTCTTATACTTACCAGAATTCTATAAAAATTAACTATTCATATAGGTATGTATATATAGCCAATGAACTAATTTTATGAACTAAAATACATATATACATATAATCCTACTCATCTGTAAATCCATACTCAGCTAAGAATTTTTATATCATAAATTCGAACGCCCTAATGTAAAATATATTAAATCAAATTGGAAAAATACCGCTTCTTTGTCATGTACGTACCTTAAGTATACATATGTACATATACATACATAAATAAGTAAAAAACCAAAGGCTCAACGGTCAGCGGCAAAACGGAGTTGGTTAGTTGTCGTTGAGCGCGCGCACATTTGTGTATTCTTTCGAACCCAAAATTGTAATTTGCATTTTTAAACAGTCATCAATAAAAATTGTGAATTTGTTAAAGGAAAAAAGGTGTAAGTGTTTAAATTGAAATCAAAGTAAAAGAAAAGTGGCAAGTAGTGAGCCCATAGGTACATGCAAACAAGTTAAACTTAAACATGGTCCTTTCGCCAGCCAAAGTGAAAATATAAAATTAAACAAAGAAACAACTGAGTATAAAAAGAAGCATTAAAACAGGCTATAGTTTCCTATAAGGAAAATTTTTTTAAAAAGAAAAAAGCTGAAAATAAGCGAAAAGTGCCAAAAAACTAAAGTGCTGAAAAATATAAAACTGAAAAAGCGGTGTTGAAAAGTCGAAAAAAAAACCAAATTAAATTAAACAGTAAGGTGCTCCGAAAAACCTGAAAAGGTGCCAAAAAACTAAAGTGCTGAATACCTATAAATCTGAAAAAGAAAAGCAAATTTTAAATTGAGAAAGAAAAGCAAAAAATTGCGTTAAGAAATCAGGAAAAGAAAAGCAAATGTTGAATTGAAAAAGAAAACCAAGCTGGGTTAAGAAATCTGAAAAACAAAACCAAATTTTAAATTAAACAGTAAGGTGCTACGAAAAATCTGAAGTGCGGTCTGCGTAATCGGAAATAGGAAAAAAGGGTACTCCAAAACCTGAAAAAGAAAAGAAAATTTTATTAGAAGTAAGGTGCGCGTAAAAAACCTGAAAATATAAAGAAAAGAGTTTAATAAGGTGCTCCGTAAAAAACCCGAAAGAAAAATAAGGTGAACTGTGAAAACCTGAAAATTTATTAAAAGTGCTGTTTGGAAAAAAAAATCTTCAGAAGTGCGGCGCTTGAAAAAATTTGAAAAGAAAGACGAAGTAGAGTGCGCTGAAAAACCCGAAAATTTATTATACGTGCAGTTGGAAGAAAAAAAAACAACAACCTGAAAAGAGGAAAAAGTAGGGTGCTCAAAAATCTGAAGAATAAAAGAAATTTGCTTTAATCAGTGCAGTGTTCAAAAAAAAATCCTGAAAATAAAGGAAGAAATTGTTAAATAAATGCCCTAAAAAGACTGAAAAGAAAAGAAAAGATAAGGACAACTTGGTGGTCTGAAAAAAAGGGAAGAAACTGGTAAATAAAAGTGCTCGAAAACCTGAGAAAAAAATAAATTAAAATTTAGCACAAAAAGCGAACATCAAACCTGAAAGTGAACAAATACAACAGAAAAGAGGTGAAAAGTATAAGAAATTTTTAATGTAGACCGTGAAAACAAAAAGTAGGGTGCCGAACCTGAAAAATAAAAATATAGACATTACAAAAAGTCTTCGAACATCAAGAAGGTACAGTCCACAAGCAGCAGGAAAAGTTACCAGCACAGGTAGAAGAACCCGCTATCCACACAAGCAGCGGATCCGTTACCAGCACCAGCAGCAGATCCCGCTAACAGCACCAGCAGCATTTATTTCCCCATTACCAACACCAGCAAAATCTCGGAGCAGCAGCGTACGGTAAATAGAAGGTATCCCAGGCGAAAAGTAAGTGCAGAAAAAATTTTCCTACTACACATACACAGATTTATATAACCTAGCGGACCTCTAAAGCATTTCTCGAGAAACCTCTTATGTTCTCATATTTGCTATATAAAATATAAACCCACAAAAAAAAATCTCTTAATCCCCCACACAAGCCTCTAATCTGCTAAGATATATAAATCACACAGTTTCAAATACTTAAATATATATTTATATACATATATAAACCACGTATATACCCCGTTTGCCTTCCCTTGAATGCCCCTGAAAAGAAATGATTAAAAACCCCTTATTTACCTCAACAAATCATTAACTCACCCGCACACATATTCTCCGTTAGTTTTTCACATCATTCTAGCCCAACAACAGGCAAAATTTTGGCATACTTACATATGAATGCAGCAATTTACCAAAGACTTAAATTCGGTGCAATAATATTCGCCTAATAACACTCTTGCCTCGTTAGCTTCAAAAGGAAAAAAATTATTTACTTACATATTTTTGCTTGTACTCAGAAGCGCTGAGACAAGTGCATAATTCTACCTCCGTTAAACTACATAAGCTCTATACACATATATATTACATATACTCATTTGTGCTCAGAAGCGCTGAGACAAGTGCATAACCTCACCACCGTTAGCATAGCAATTCCGCTCAACTCCATAATTATAACATACATATATACGTACATACACTTGGACTCAGAAGCGCTGAGCCAAGTGCACGAACACACCCCCGTTAACATTGCAATTAAGTGCACCAATATACTTGTACATACATATATATAGTCACTGAATTAAGTGCCGCTAACAAAATTCCCACAGTGGGCCACAGCAAATAAAATTTGTATCAAAAATACAGTGGGACAAAAACACATAAAAGCGAAGGAAAAATTTTGTATTAATTTTTTCAAAATAAACCCCAACCCCTAAAACAATTATAGAAATATATCCCTCAATATATTTTATATGATAAACAAGCTTTCGCATAGTAATATTTTTTGTTTACTCCAAATACACATCTCGAAAATACCCTCTCGTGTACCTCTGATACACTTCCTGCCACATACATAAGCGAACATTAGCTTTGACCTCCCAAATCAAAGAGTATCGCAACTAGTTTTTGTATTTTGAGCGAAAACCCTCAGCATCGGAATGACTGACGACAAAACAGAGAAACTAGCTCTACCCAAAGGTACCAAGACTCGGAGAAGGTCCCAGACAGAAGAAGAATTCTTGAGGAAATCCCTTTTCGAAATAGGAAAACTCGACAGGATATGCGACAAATGGTGGAATATCTCTGAGGCCGATCAAACCAAACCCGGTTTGCAGACATATATGGAGGAACTCAACAGACTCGTAATCGCAGTAGAACGGTCATACGAAGCAGCACATATGAACGGCACAGATGCCAGCGCCCTGTCAACACTGGACGAAAATTATGACAAAGTGATGGAGACCACACTGAACACAAGGACCAGGATGAACGAGCTACTCGCGCAACTGGAGCCGAACCCCATCAGCCAAGGACAACCCATGGTGCCACTGATAATGCCCAGGTCTGAAATCTATCTCAAAGTTCCTGCATGCGATACTGAAGTGTTCACGGGGGCTACGAAACATGGCCGTCATTTAGGGACATGTTTACAGCGGTTTACATAAACCACCCCAAATTATCCCCTGCACAAAAACTGTACCACTTGAGACAAAAAACCCGTGGTAAAGCGGCCCTAATAATCCAAAAATATCCCCTCAACGATCAAAATTTCGAGCTAGCCTGGGGGGCACTCAAGTCCAGATACGAGAATCGTAGAATTCTCGTAGACAGCCAATTAAAGGCTCTTTTTAATATGCAACCCGTGTTTTATGAAAATGGTGAAAGGATCCAAGAGATCCAAACCACGATAAATAACTGCATCTCAACTCTAAATTTAAACAACGTCCCCACCAACAACTGGGATCCCATCCTTATATATTTATGCGTCTCTAAACTCCCCAATGAAACTCTCGCCTTATGGGAACAATCGCTAGAGTCCAGGAAAGCGCTCCCACTCTGGTCTGAAATGGACAAGTTCCTAACGACGCGCTATGAAGCAGTTGAACGGCTCGGTACGTATCGGCCAAGCAAGCCTCGCCACCCAAATGCGAGCTTCAACAACCGAGCTTCAACACCCCAAAATTAGCCGAATAACTTAAAAAATAAGTCCCACTCATATCATAGCGAATCGACTCGACAGGCATCCTGTAAATTGTGCAATTCGAATCATTCTATGATGAATTGCATAAAATTTAAACAACTCAGTGTCGCGGTGCGGAACAACTTTGTTAAACAAGATCATTATTGCAAAAACTGCTTAGCATTTTCTCATCTGGAGTCCGAGTGCAAGAGCAACTTCAAATGTGTATATTGCCAAAAGAGACACCACTCTCTCCTCCACTATCAGACCACTCCATCGGTCAACTCCAACAATCATCGTCCCTCGTCACTTAATAACCAAACAAGGGTTAAACCTGAAGAGCTAAACATCAACGAGGCTCCCTCTACCTCCGCACAAGCCGCGAAGCTCCAAAATAAGGCAGCACAAAATCAAGCCTCAACCTCTCAAAATGAGAATAATGTTTACTCTCACTTCGCTAGCAGCAAGGAAAAAACCTTACTGCCAACCGCGATGGTTCCCATTCTCCACCGAGGAGAAATATTCAAGCTCCGCGCACTAATAGACCAAGGCTCCGAAAACACTTTTGTGTCCTCGCGTATACAAAAGCTACTTGGTCTACCCACACAAAAAAGCAGTTACCAAATATCAGGGATGGGCGGACGCGTAGTCCAGAATTCAAATAAGACTTGTCTGATGACTATTTGCTCAGACGACTTAGCAACTCAAATCCCAACTCATGCGATAATCCTGCAGAAATTAACTCACTTCTTGCCATCATTCAAAGCCAAAAACGTGGACTTCCAGAAGTTCTCTTCACTATCTCTGGCAGATCCCAATTGCTTCTCCCCAACAAGAATTGATATGGTGCTTGGTAGTGATGTAATCCCTCAAATTCTGCTAAACGGCCTGGAAACTAACGTGGCAGGAACTCTTATCGCACAACAAACAATATTTGGATGGATACTAAGTGGTCCGGTTAACGAACAAATTTCGGAATTCTCCACCCAGGTAATCGATAATCCAGATAATTCTCTAAATGAACTGCTCAAAAGATTCTGGGAACAAGAAGAGGTTCCAACTTCTTCATCCATAACAGACGATGATACATTCTGCGAAGAGCTGTACAAAAAAACCACCGTTCGGAAAGGAGACGGTAGATACATGGTCAAACCCCCCTTCAAACAAGGTTTTCCCGAAACTATAGCTCTCGGCCACTCTCGACCCGCAGCCCAGCAGCAATATATCAGCGTAGAAAGAACTCTAGAGAAAAAATCAGAGTTAAGAGAAAAGTACTCTGAAGTATTAGAAGAATACTTAACTCTGGACCACATGGAGCCAACTTCACCTCGCGAAGTTATTAACAAAGGCAAATACTTCTTCTATTTGCCCCACCACGCGGTTATAAAACCCGATAGTAAAACCACAAAGGTACGAGTAGTCTTCAATGCCTCCAATCCAACTCACTCCGGAAACTCATTGAATGACATATTACACACCGGCCCCACACTTCAAAATTACTTAATGCTGATAATCCTACAGTGGCGCCTCTATAAATTTGTTTTCAGCGGTGACATAGAAAAAATGTACCGCCAAATTATCGTCTACCCAGAAGATCAAGATTATCAACGAATCCTCTTTCGTAGATCTTCTAACTCCAAGCTTGAAGATTTCAAGTTAAAAACAGTCACCTTTGGTATCAACTGCTCACCCTATCTCGCGATTAGAACACTCCGCCGATTAGCAGAAGACACCAAAGAAGAATACCCGCTCGCCAACAATGTACTTCTGCATGAAACATATGTAGATGACATCCTCACCGACGGATATGAAATACAGTCCACACTCGACTCCATGACCCAAGTCATCGAAGCGCTCAAATCGGGAGGATTCCCTCTCAGAAAAATAACGGCCAACCACACAAAACTACTCGAAGGCATATCCCACTCAGATCTCTTGGACATAGATTTCCTCAAATTCCAGGACTCCAGCTCCACCAGAACGCTTGGAATAAGATGGAATGCCCTTACAGATTCCTTCACGTACTCCTACGACCCCAGTCCGTCGAATAATTCGCGAACGAAAAGGCAAATTCTGTCGGCGG
>JARSSU010037545.1:0-22717 GCA_029619165.1 Eurosta solidaginis
GGTAACAAGACACCAGGCACATCAAAATACCCGAAAAAAGTACGGTGCCCAGGATCGAGGAAAGAAGCAAACGAACGCAGACAACAGCGATAAAGAAGACTAAAAGATTAGTGGGGAGAATAAAAGATAGCAACCGAGTACCGGGGGGCACCAGAAGTGCAAAACACGGGTCCAACGCTCAGGGAGGAGAATACAGAAAAACAACGATAGAAGTTAAAAAAGAGACGACATGACGGTAAACTCCTTGTAAGAGCACTCGAGTTTGGGGAAAGAAAAGAATCCCCTATAACCTACAGAATGAGACAGCGGCGGATACGAATAAAAACGTAACTGAGCACAAAGTTTGAAACCAACACAAAGGGGACGGTCTGGTAAGCGAGATAGAGCTAACAAAAAGGCACGCAGCGGCCTTTTTTTTTCGCGCTTGTGGTTTCTTAAGAAAAATCGAGTTAATGGTTTTTTTGTGGAAAGTGCACATACATGAATAGAGTAGCACGTATACATTAATTTAGCCTACTAATAGGCGTATAAGCCTGTAATAAGAATGAATTAATTGAAACAGTAATCGAACTGTTCCTAGATAAATAAATAACCTTAATTTTAAAATTGTTGAAATAAGTTCTTATCAATAATAAAATATATAAAACCCTAGCATAGGTAATTATGCGGTGCTCATTTTCTTTGGTGGTGGTAACTATGTGAGTGGGTAAGTTGTCACTTTTTTGGGATCTGTCAAAAATTGTATACGCCACCGACGGATGAGTGGGTAGAGAGGCCGTGGCGCATATACACCTACGTGTCAACTGTGCTAGGAGAAAGGAGAAAGCCGCTATTCATCTTTATTGTTGTTCATTCAGTTAAGTAATACCCCTTGCATTTGATAATTTCGATTATAATGATTTCACCAGATGTCCGCTAAAACGCTTTCGCCAACTAAATAATGTTTTTGTAAAATATTAAATAAATAGGTACTCTGTAATAAAAAAAATGTAATGTTACGAGGTTCTGAGGAAAGGTGGCGAACCCCCAACTACTTGCTAGCCGTAGACGGGTCCCGATAGACCTGCTCGGTACTGCTCCAAACACAAATCCGTCTACAGAAGAGTGCCATCTCTCTCTATTTTAGGCCAATCTTTACAAAAGGCTGCCCAACGTGCGGCAGGTTAGGCTTTAGTTTTGACAATCAAAAATTTTCAGCAACATCGAATGCTTAATTTAAAAGTAATATATTTTAAATAAGATTCAAAACTACCTGTTTCATCGCGAATTTGTTTCAGTTCGGCTAGAATTAACAGTTTAGTTTTTAATGAGGTTTTTGGTTGTGAAGTGATTTAGTCAGTTGCAATAAGTGTAGGATCCTCGAGTGATTTTCGACTCCAGGGCGTTTCTAACACCCAGGTATATCGAACTCTTGGCTCTCCTATACTACTTTGCTGCTTTATTAAGTTATAGAGCAAATCAAGTCTTATTGGTCAGACTACAATGAAGGTTTCCGAATTAAGAAAAAGAAAGAAGTACAATTACACCAACTATTACACGACTCTACAAAAAAAATTTGTTCTTTGTCCTGTTTATTGATTGATGATTTTCTGTATAAAGTTTGCTTTCGTAATAGTTATAGTAACAGTACTCATGGCGCTAGAGTGCTAACTAAACAACAATCAGGTGTATTGTACAAATCTAGAATAACCTAAACTGTCGCCGCGAAAGTGTACATATGAAGCTGATGCTTTTTGTCATATACATATGTGGGCAATTGATTAAGGTTCGAGATATAAAATATGAATTAAATACATCTCTCATCCTCTGTGAAGCCTACGAAGCATATTTTGGCTGTCCTGTTTGGAATCAAGACAAGACATGGGCTCCACATGTTGTTTGTAGTTATTGTAAAAGATGTTTGGAGGGTAAGCAAATTTTATTTAAATAGTAAATTAAATAAAGTAGACATATTGGTTTGTTGCTATCGAGGTGAGAAAAGATCTATGAAATTTGCAACACCAATAATCTGGCGAGAACCAAAAGACCACATTAAAGACTGCTAGTCTTGCATTGTGAATCCGAGTAAAAGACGTAGAGGTAAAAATGCAAAACCTACCAGATATCCTGATCTTGAATCTTCTTATGCTCCAGTCGCACACGATCTGACACGACCAGTACCAGAGCCACCGTAAACATTATCGCAGAGAGGTGGCTCATCTCTTAGTTCTCATAAAAGCAATGCCGATAAGGAGTTTTTCCGACACCAGAACAACCAAAACATCATTTCATCACTACTGAAGATTTTAATGATTTGATTGGAGATTTAAATTTACCAAAAAGTAAAGCAGAGAGAGAGGCTCTTCTTCGAACAACGTTATCAAGGCTAATTAGTGAAAACATGCTGGGAGACTATATTTGGGGTTTATTGAGGGATAGTACCTACGAACATAAAAGAGAAGGTAAAAGTCTACACCTTTAAATCATTTTCCACTTTTTTGTAAGTTATTTCGATAGTAAAACTTAATAAAAATATATATTTGAATTGTTTCATTTTCAAGTAAAAATTAAAACCACAGATTTTGAAAAATTTCGTGCAAGCTGTTTCCTAAATAGGAAAGCAAACTTTTTCATGTCATATAATTTTTTTTTCGTCAAATTACGACCTAAAGAAATGAAATTTAATGCTTTGAAGTCAAAGTCAAATTTTGTGTTGACCCGTGTTAGTTATTGGAATTCCCAAATGCTTGTTAAAGTCTTGAAAACTACTAAATTTTCGCTAAGAGCATTATTTAGTCCGACATCAAGAGTGGGTCGAATAATATATGGAATTAAAAACGTTCAGTTACCTTCAGTAGCAATAGTCCAAAGGATAGTGGCGAGTCATATATTTTAGTCGTATTATCAACACCCATTGTAAATAGATAAAACAAGTATGATGATGGTTGAATGGAAAGTGTGGATTCAATCCGATTGATCTTTATTTTGAAGATACTTTTCCTTTTATACCAAATATTCTTACTCTACAAATACCTATTTACACTAATACTTACAAACTAAATGTACATGATTTCCTGTATGCATGTCAGCATATTACAAGTTACCTATTTAGATACATAAGTACGTATGTATATGTGTATAATGTATTTGTCGGTCAGTGTGACAAATAGACAGGCGTTTCAGTCAGCGTGACTAATTGACAGACGTAAACAAATATGTGCAAGCATGCATAAATTCATGCTGAGCTCAATTGGTTATTTTGGATATTAATATTTTGCTACATGTGTGATCTACATGTGTGTACATATATATGTATTGGACAATTGAATGCAGTGAAAGTGAAACGAATTCTAAGGCATGTTACACCATCCGCCTTTGAAGAATAGTCATACTTAATTTTGTGCACCAATTATGCATGGCTATTCAAGTGACATAATTAAAGTTTAAGTGTGCCGTTTTGTATCGTTTTACGTTTATGGCCCATTTAAAATTTGCTTGGGTTTACAAAATTTCAATTGTCTTTCACACTCAGTCGTTGGGTGGTCGTAATTTATGACATAATGGTAACTTGATGCCGAGAACAATAAATTTGGTGGTTTATTTATTTTGATTTGTTTACATTTGTTTTAACATGTGTACATATTATGCTGACCTTTTTTGTGCATTTTTTTCCATGTGTACATATTGAGTTGTGAGTGCTTAATGAGAATTAGGAGTAAAGTGGAATGCTTACATGTATAATTAGATTTTTTGTTGTTAAAGTATTGTGGTTATTACTAAAGGTTTTATATTGGTTTAAGCCTATTCTTATGAATTATTATTTCCTTATCTTTACTTGTTCTATCGCTATTTCCTATTCTTTGCGGTATTATTGTGAAATTATTATTCTTATCAATATTTCCTATTCTATACGGAGTTAAAGTAAAATTATTTTTCTTACCGATTTTTCTACTGTATAGAAAATTGAAGTATGTATTATATATATATACTATCTAACTTATGACCTCTCTAAAAGCCGAGGTTTTCCTCGATGAAACCCGTCAAACTTACTTTCTGACAAACAATACTTTTGCATTGTTAATTCATTTCATTTAAGTTCTATTAAACTTAGAACGTATAAAATAAGAAATCTGTAACTAATTATACAGAAAATTGATAAGCTGTAGTTGATGGAAGAGCAAGGTATTTTATAGTAGTAGTAGTTAAACCAATGTATCGAATGCAAATTTTTATTTTTAAATGTACTTTTTATATTTTTCGTATTTTCCAGCAATGTTTTTTTTTCTTATCTTATATGTCATGCGATTTATGGGCGGCCACCAAAACAGAATCGTCATGATATTTATGAAGAATTATTTTAATTTTACAGGGTTTTGTCACATGCATAACTTCTGGGGTTACTGCTATTAGATTTTTGAGAACTTGGGTACCTATTTTTTTTAATTTGCCTACTGCAGTATTCATTATTCTCCTAAGGGACAACTGTATTTTTCTTTTACATTGCCGGCATTTGTACAGCATGTGCACATCCTGGTAAAGTATTGTCCTAAGTCAGTCTTATCCTCAACAATCAGGTTGCTTGTATTTTTTTTTATGCTACGAATTTTCTATCCCTTGGAGAATTGAAAACGAGCGCGACATATCTTTTGCAAATTTATTTAGCGCTTTATATATAAGGTAATTTGTGAGAAATTATTGTTTTATTGGGGCTGGGTTCTAAATCTTCTACTTTGGCAGCCTTCGTAGTTGTTATTTCGATAAATTCCATGGTAACTACTGTGGTATCTAGTGTGAACTTTGTTATTGCTTCATGACTTTCTTTGACTTGTTCAAAGATATCAGGAGCATTCAAAGAAATTGTGCAAATTTTTTATTTGCCATTGAACTTATATAGTGCTAATGAAGCTGCCTTTACATTTTGAGGGTTACTGTTTAAAGGTTTATTTTCAAGTGTTTGCTGCTCTTCCTCAGATCTATCTATATATATGTATTGGACAATTGAATGCAGTGAAATTGAAACGAATTCTAAGGCATATTACAACATCATTTACCGAGTTACCACCAACAAGCAGATAAATCTATATAAGTACCTACATATATATTTAAATTTGCATTAAGTTTTTGTTTTTCTTACTATTGAATATGGCTGTTGTTCATAGTAACGATAACCTTGCACAAGGCATGGAAGATTTAGAACGCGAGTTACACCTTTGTACCATATGCCAACAAGACATATACATAGGTCAAGGTTTCTCCAAAACTCTATGTGACCATAATTATCATACTGACTGTATCAAGAACTGGGTCTGTATTCAGTAAGTGTGAATTTTGAAGTGTACATTTTTCTTCATACAAATTGTATGAAGAAAAAGTGTACATTTTAAAACTCACAGCTACTGAATCTACCCCCTGGTTGTCTGCGTCGCAAGCATGTCCATACTGTAGGAGGAAGTGTCAACTAAGAGAATTGTCTATAGTGAATTTCACGAATTTTAACAATGCGACAACCACGGCTACGAATCTTACTTCGAATTCCCAGGAACAGAGAGAATTCCTAGGTACAATACGCGCAACTACAAACTCCAACTTTATAGGGAACAACCGTCCAAACCTCAGCCAAAAAAAATAATTCCTCAAATTTACTAGAATTAACACTACAGTATACGTAGCAACCCTGTAAGTAGGGGGACTCATTAAAGCATATAAATTGATAAGGTGTAAAAATATATCCGTTCACACACACTGTTATATGAACGCACCTAGTAATATTCTTGTTGTTGTTGTTGTTGTAGCAATGCTTCGCCCCACCTAACAGCCGCGACCGATCACAAATGGTCATCAATATCCTCTAACGGGAGTCCAAGGAAACTTGCCGTTTCAACAGGGGTGGACCATAAGGAAAGGGGTGTTAGAGGCGTTGGTTCCACATTACAATTAAAGAGATAGTTGGTGTCATGTGGGGACACATTGCAAGCGGGGCATACATTTTGTATGTCGGGGTTGATTCTGGATAGGTAAGAGTTTAACCTGTTACAGTATCCAGAACGAAGTTGAGCAAGAGTGACACGCGTTTCCCTGGGGAGTATGCGTTCCTCTTCCGCGAGTTTTGGATACTTTTCTTTAAGTACTGGATTCACCGGGCAATTCCTGGCATAAAGGTCCGACGCCTGTTTATGGAGTTCACCAAGGACCTGCTTGTGTTTTTTCGCTTCATACGGCTGGGTTCTCAGGTGCCGTATTTCCTCAAAATGTTTACGGAGATGACTCCTTAAGCCCCTAGGCGGTGCTGGTTCATCAATCAGATGTCTGTTGGGATGCTCAGGTTTCTGGGTATTCAACAGGAACTGTTTGTTCAGCATCTCATTTCTCTCCCTGATGGGGAGTATTCTCGCCTCATTATGCAGATGGTGTTCTGGGGACATAAGAAGACAGCCCGTGGCGATTCTGAGAGCAGTATTTTGGCAGGCCTGTAGTTTCTTCCAGTGGGTAATTTTTAGGCTTGGCGACAATATGGGTGACGCGTAGCACGTAATCGGCTGGCTAATTGCTTTGTATGTGGTCATGAGCGTTTCTTTATCTTTTCCCCAGGTACTGCCAGCGAGGGATTTGAGGATTTTGTTACGGCTCTGAATTCTCGGAACAATTGCGGCTGCGTGCTCACCAAAATGTAGATCCTGATCAAACGTCACACCCAAGATTTTGGGGTGTAGGACAGTCGGTAGCGTAGTGCCATCGACGTGGATGTTCAAAATGGTCGACATTTGAGACGTCCATGTTGTAAATAAGGTCGCGGAAGATTTAGTCGGTGATAATGCCAAGTTTCGCGAGGCGAAAAAACTGGAGAGATCAGGGAGGTAGCCGTTTATTTTATTGCATAGCGCATCGATCTTTGGGCCTGGGCCTGTGGCCATTATTGTGCAGTCATCGGCGTAGGAAACGATTTTGACTCCTTCCGGTGTTGAAGGTAGCTTAGATATGTAGAAATTAAACGAAAGTGGGGATAGGACACCACCCTGTGGCACCCCTTGTTTAGTTCTCCTTGGTTTTGATGTTTCGTTTCTAAATTGCACCGATGCCTGCCGACCACCCAGATAATTTGCGGTCCACCTTTTAAGACATGGGGGAAGGGTAGACCCTTCCAGGCCTTGCAGTAACAAGCCATGGTTGACCGTATCAAAAGCTTTTGATAGGTCCAGCGCTACGCGTACTGTTCTATGGTGGGGGGGGTTACTGATTTAAACCGCAGTTTATCTGGGTGCTAATGGCATTTAGCACGGTGGTAGTGCTATGAAGTTTTCTGAAGCCATGCTGATGAGAGGCTAGCTGCAAATTTACTTGGAAATAAGGGAGCAAAATGGCTTCAAGCGTCGCTGCTACTGGTGATAGGAGAGACATCGGACGATACGACTTACCTATGTTAGCTGGTTTCCCAGGCTTTAGTAGCGGGACCACTTTGGCCATTTTCCATTTCTCGGGTATGACAAAGGTGGAAAGAGACAGGTTGAAGACATGCGCTAAATATTTGAAACCCTCTTTCCCTAGGCTTTCAAGCATCGGCATGGCTATGCCGTCTGGGCCCACTGCTTTGGATGGTTTAGCGCGACCAATGGCGTCCTCAACCTCTTTAGCGGTGATGGTGATTGGTGACGCGCTGAATTTTTGTTTATGTGCGTGTCTATTGGCTCTCCGTCTATCTTTGTCGACCGTAGGATGCATTATATATTGTCGACAGAAAGCGCTCGCGCATTTTTTCGCATCCGACAGCACTTTGTCGCCAAAGGCGATGGAAACTTTGTCTTTGTGCTTAATCGGATTCGATAGGGACTTTACGGTGGACCAAAGTTTACCCACACCGGCAGATAGGTTACAACCTCTTAGGTGCTCCTCCCATTTCGCCCGCTTGTGTTCGTCCACAAGCAATCTGATGCGTTGGTTTATATCCCTTATTTGGGGGTCGCCTGGATCAAGCTGTCTTATAAGGTCACGTTCTCTCGCTAAGTTTGCGGCCTCTGCCGGGAAGTAGGGCCGGATTTCGGGAATTCTCCCGGCGGGAATGAAACGTGCCGAGGCGGATTCAATGACCTTACGGAAGGCACGCTCCCCTTGGCGGGCATCAGTCGGGATAGGGAGGGCAGCAAAGCGGTTGCATGTAAAAGATTTATATTCTTCCCACTTTCCTTTTTTGAAGTTTATGAAAGTGCGTTTTTCAGTGACGATGAAGTCGGCGGTACGCTCGAGCGAAATAAGTATGGGCAGGTGGTCGGATGCCAATGTTACCATCGGCTGCCAGTTGACGCAGTTTACGAGTTCTGCGCTCACGATTGAGATATCTGGCGAACTGTGACAGCTTCCTACCATACGTGTGGGGGCGTCTCCGTTTATTGTGCAGAACTTCGTTTCTTCTATTTGAACCGCCAACATCTCACCCCTACTGTCCGCCCGCAAGTTTGAATGCCATAGATCGTGATGGGCATTAAAATCGCCTAAGATAATGCGATTGTTGCCAGTGAGTAAGGCTCTGATATTAGGGCGGTATCCACTGGGGTAACAGGTGGCAGGAGGGATGTAGATGTTGATGATTTCTAGGTTTGCATCGCCTGACCGGACAGATAGGCCTTGACGTTCTAAGACATTGTCCCTGCGGTCGATGCCAGGATCAAATATATAATATTACACAGAGTGGTGTATGATAAACGCGAGGCCGCCTCCATTTCCACTCTCGCGGTCTTTCCTGTGGACATTATACCCACAGCAGGTCTGCAATGCAGATCTTGCTATGAGTTTAGTCTCTTGAATCGCAGCAATGCGGATGTTGTGCCGCTTCATGAAATCGACTATCTCCGTAATCTTCCCAGTTAGTCCATTGCAGTTTAACTGCAGAATTCTGAAGTGCATAAGGGGAGACGCCGCCACTCTGGAGGTGACGGGTGACTACGCCTGGGTTGTGGAAGGCCAGGACGCAATTGCTGTTGTGGCCCTGGGACTGGGCGTCCTTGGGCAAGCATTGGGGTACCCGGATGATTTGGGTTTGCTACCTGGTACCATGGTGCGATGAAACCCGTCGGGGGGTTGCCGTCGCGGAGACCAGAACATCTAGCAAAGTGGCACCACCCAAGGCAGGAACTGCATTGGGCGGATGTCGCAAACCTATATATTCTGTGCTGGCATACGGTGCAAACGGAGGTAGGGACTAAGAGTCTGTTTCCCTGACCTGCACGATTGCTGCCTGAAAAGAGGGGGGAGAAGACGTCGGCAGGGGCTGATGCTCAGCATTGCTACCGACTCTACTACGAAGGTAGTAGTTATGAGTGGTAGCAGCTGTTTGAGTTGTTGGCGCCGTGGGGCGCGAGCTGCAGCGGGTACTTTGTTGTGGCTTGCTGAACAGCGGGGCTGCTGGAAGGTAGTCGGGGGCGGAGGGGCGCCACAAAAGATTTATAAAAGTTACGTGGACGTCGGGTTTTGGGATCGAGCCCAGAACAACCTGTCCGATGCAACCATCCCTTACACGAGACACACTGAACAGAGTATGACCGTCCTAAAAAGATTCTTTTCCGGCAGATGCAGCAAAACCATTTCTCAGGACCGGGGTCAGGAGACGGACACGGATTGGATTCGATGCCTTCCCGGAGTAAGAGAATATGGAGCAGTCCTGCTGCAAGGAGCTGCTGGGAGGATGACAATTTGTGGGAGGGACGCAACAAATTAAATGGGGTCACACTGAAATGACAGTCCTTGGTCGGGAAAAATCCCGAGTCGCTCCGGTACATAGAGCCGACTGCCTTGGGAAGCGAAGTAATATTCTTGTCGATCAGCTCTATTATTGTAAAAAAAACTTAAACTTCTTTAAGGAGATATTCTTGTAAATGACTCGATGTTGGAGATTTTAATGAGATTGACGGCTGTTTTAATAAAGAAAGTTTAGATAGTGTGTTGTTAGAATGGTAGTCAAACATTGAATTCTCTTCTTTATTCTTTTATACAAAATTTCTATAAGCTAAAACACCTGCTTACACTAATACTTACAAACTAAGTGTATTACATACATATACTTTCAGTTCCCTGGGAACTGCATTCTAAGCGTAAATAAAATTAGTATGTGTGTACAAATGAATGAATATGACAATGAATCTCAGGCCGTACCAAAGCGAGCCAAAATATATGTATGTACAAATGTATTAATATTTATGTAAGAGTCAATGCATTTTAAGACATTCCAAAAGGGGTCAAAATATATGTTTGTACAAATGAATGAATAACTTAATGAGAGAATGCTGTACCATCCGCCTTTGAAAGACTAGGCATATATAATTTTGTGCACGAATTATCTATGGCTACTCAACTGATACTATTAATTTTTGAATCCGTTTGTGCTTACTTTGTTTGTTGGTTTTTTTTTGTGTGCCAGTATTTTATGACATAATTTTAGCTTGATTTCAATGAATAGTTTATAGTTCGTTTTTTTCTTTTGTTTTGTTTTTGCATGTGTGCATATTGTGTTGTGAGCACTTAATGAAAATTATGAGTAAGGTGGAATGCTTTTATTTATAGTAATTTGGATTTTCTAGTTAACCTCTTTCCCTAGGCTTTCAAGCATTTGCATGGCTATGCCGTCTGGGCCCACTGCGTTGGATGGTTTAGCGCGACCAATGGCGTCCTCAACCCCTTTAGCGGTGATGGTGATTGGTGACGCGCTGAATTTGTGTTTATGTGCGTGTCTATTGGCTCTCCGTCTATCTTTGTCGACCGTAGGATGCATTATATATTGTCGGCAGAAAGCGCTCGCGCATTTTTTCGCATCCGACAGCATTTTGTCGCCAAAGGCGATGGAAACTTTGTCTTTGTGCTTAGTCAGATTCGATAGGGCTTTACGGTGGACCAAAGTTTACCCACACCGGTAGAGAGGTTACAACCTCTTAGGTGTTCGTCCACAAGCAATCTGATGCGTTGGTTTATATCCCTTATTTGGGGGTCGCCTGGATCAAGCTGTCTTATAAGGTCACGTTCTCTCGCTTAGTTTGCGGCCTCCGCCGGGAAGTGGGGCCGGATTTCGGGAATTCTCCCGGCGGGAATGAAACGTGCCGAGACGGATTCAATGACCTTACGGAAGGCACGCTCCCCTTGGCGGGCATCAGTCGGGATACGGAGGGCAGCAAAGCGGTTGTCTGTAAAATATTTATATTCTTCCCACTTTCCTTTTTTGAAGTTTATGCAAGTGCGTTTTTCGGTGACGATGAAGTAGGCGGTACGCTCGAGCGAAATAAGTATGGGCAGGTGGTCGGATGCCAATGTTACCATCGGCTGCCAGTTGACGCAGTTTACGAGTTCTGCGCTCACGATTGAGATATCTGGGCGGCGTCTCCGTTTATTGTGCAGAACGTCGTTTCTTCTATTTGATCCGCCAACATCTCACCGCTACTGTCCGCCCGAAAGTTTGAATGCCATAGATCGTGATGGGCATTGAAATCGCCTAAGATAATGCGATTGTTTCCAGTGAGTAAGGCTCTGATATTAGGGCGGTATCCACTGGGGCAACAGGTGGCAGGAGGGATATAGATGTTGATGATTTCTAGGTTTGCATCGCCTGACCGGACAGATAGGCCTTGACGTTCTAAGACATTGTCCCTGCGGTCGATGCCAGGATCAAATATATAATATTGCACAGAGTGGTGTATGATAAACGCGAGGCCGCCTCCATTTCCACTCTCGCGGTCTTTCCTGTGGACATTATACCCACAGCAGGTCTGCAAAGCAGATCTTGCTGTGAGTTTAGTCTCTTGAATCGCAGCAATGCGGATGTTTTGCCGCTTCATGAAATCGACTATCTCCGTAATCTTCCCAGTTAGTCCATTACAGTTTAACTGCAGAATTCTGAAGTGCATAAGGGGAGACGCCGCCACTCTGGGGGTGACGGGTGACTACGCCTGGGTTGTGGAAGGCCAGGACGCAATTGCTGTTGTGGCCCTGGGACTGGGCATCCTTGGGCAAGCATGGGGGTACCCGGATGATTTGGGTTTGCTACCTGGCAACATGGCGCGATGAAACCCGTCGGGGGTTGCCGTCGCGGAGACCAGAACATCTAGGAAAGTGGCACCACCCAAGGCAGGAGCTGCATTGGGCGGATGTCGCAAACCTATATATTCTGTGCTGGCAAACGGTGCAAACGGAGGTAGGGACTAAGAGTCTGTTTCCCTGACCTGCACGATTTCTGCCGGAAAAGAGGGGGGTGAAGACGGTGGCAGGGGCTGATGCTCAGCATTGCTACCGACTCTACTACGAAGGTAGTAGTTATGAGTGGTAGCAGCTGTTTGAGTTGTTGGCGCCGTGGGGCGCGAGCTGCAGCGGGTACTTGTTGTGGCTTGCTGAGCAGCTGGCTGCTCGAAGGTAGTGGGGGGCGGAGGGGCGCTTAGGCGTAGACTACGGGACGCCCTTGGGCGTGAACAGCAAGGAGCCACAAAAGATTTATAAAAGTTACGTGGACGTCGGGTTTTGGGATCGAGCCCAGAACAACCTGTCCGATGCAACCATCCCTTGCACGAGACATACTGAACAGAGTATACCGTCCTAAAAATATTCTTTTACGGCAGATGCAGCAAACCCATTTCTCAGGCCCGGGGTCAGGAGACGCATCCGGATTGGATTCGATGCCTTCCCGGAGTAAGAGAATATGGAGCAGTCCTGCTGCAAGGAGCTGCTGGGAGGATGACAATTTGTGGGAGGGACGCACCAAATTAAATGGGATCACACTGAAATGACAGTCCTTGGTCGGGAAAAATCCTGAGTCACTCCGGTACATAGAACCGACTGCCTTGGGAAGCGAAGCAATATTCTCGTCGATCAGCTCTATTATTGTAAAAAAAAACTTAAACTTCTTTAAGGAGATATTCTTGTAAATGACTTGATGTTGGAGATTTTTAATGAAATTGACGGCTGTTATAATAAAGAAAGTTTAGATAGTGTGTTGTTAGAATGGTAGTCAAACATTGAATTCTCTTCTTTATTCTTTTATACAAAATTTCTATAAGCTAAAATACCTGCATACACTAATACTTACAAACTAAGTGTATTACATACATATACTTTCAGTTCCCTGGGAACTGCATTCTAAGCGTAAATAAAATTGGTATGTGTGTACAAAGAATGAATATGACAATGAATCTCAGGCCGTACCAAAGCGAGCCAAAATATATGTATGTACAAATGTATTAATATTTATGTAAGAGTCAATGCATTTTAAGACATTCCAAAACGGGTCAAAATATATGTTTGTACAAATGAATGAATAACTTAAAGACTAGGCATATATAATTTTGTGCTCGAATTATCTATGGCTACTCAACTGATACTATTAATTTTTGAATCCATTTGTGCTTACTTTGTTTGTTGGTTTTTTTTGTGTGCCAGTATTTTATGACATAATTTTAGCTTGATTTCAAAGAATAGTTTATAGTTTGTTTTTTCTTTTGTTTTGTTTTTGCATGTGTGCATATTTGTTGTGAGCACTTAATGAAAATTATGAGTAATTTGGAATGCTTTTATTTATTGTAATTTGGATTTTCTAGTTAACATATTTTGTTGATGACTAATTCAAATTTATAGTAGCTTATGCCTATTTTAGCGAATTATTATATTCCCGTGGTGTGATGGTAGCGTGCTCCGCCTATCACACCGTATGCCCTGGGTTCAACTCCCGGGCAAAGCAACATCAAAATTTTAGAAATAAGATTTTTCAATTAGAAGAAAATTTTTCTAAGCGGGGTCGCCCCTCGGCAGTGTCTGGCAAGCGCTCCGATTGTATTTCTGCCATGAAAAGCTCTCAGTGAAAACTCATCTGCCTTGCAGATGCCGTTCGGAGTCGGCATAAAACATGTAGGTCCCGTCCGGCCAATTTGTAGGGAAAAATCAAGAGGAGCACGACGAAAATTGGAAGAGAAGCTCGGCCTTAGATCTCTTCGGAGGTTATCGCGCCTTTCATTTATTTTTTATTTATTATCATTTTCTATATTATTGGGAATTAAAGTGTAATTATTTTTACTATCTATATTTTCTACTCTATATTTTATTAACGAAACTATTTTTCCTATCAATATTACGGAACCTATTAACTAAAATTATGACCTATTTAAAAGACGAGGTTTTCCTAGATGAAAAAAGTTAAACAAAGCTTTTATTTTGTTTTTCAGTTAGCCCAACTAATATTTATAGACGAAGCAAGTCAAACTAATATTTATATTTATTTATTTAATGTTATATTTCTAATAAGTAATAAAGATAATTGATTTAAATTTCATTACTTTACCATCTTTATCAAACAAAAGCTTCTACATTGTTATTAAAAAAAAACGTGTAGAATAAGATGATATTTACAGGCATCATCGGTTGAAAATTGACGTTGTTCTAAAAACGAGATTTCTGAGCGTATTAATACAGTAGATTGAGTAAATTCAGTTGCTGCTAGAGCAAGAAGTAGTTGTGTAGTAAACATTTTTCATACCATTTTCATATTTTCCAGAATATTTTTATTAGTTCTTATGTGTCATGCGATTCCTGTGGGGGCCACCAAGACAGAATCGTCATGTATTTATGAAAAATTTCTTTAATTTCCGCTGGATTTGTCACATTCCTAACCTCTGGGGTTAGTGCTATCAGGGCCGTAGAGAGAAAATCCGGGCCCGAGACTAAACAATTTACGGGCCCCTATAAAAAATCCTCTAATACATTTGATTAATTTGAATTAATGACGTCTCATTCATGAATCATTATTGATGGATTACATCAAAAAAAAATTTTACAACATCAACTAAATGATTTTTGGACTAAGAGCTGAAAATAAAATTAACACAGAATATTTACTATTTATACTGTTTTATTGTAACGTAGAAATAAAATTTTCTTTCAACAGCCACGTATTGTTTTAAATAATATTTTCTAGTTATTTGGTAACATTTTAGTACATTTCTGATAAATATAATGATGATTATAATTGTAACTATTCAATATAGAAAGTTCGGATATCAAAGAGTGGCTTTTCTTGCTTTTTTCGTTGTAAAATTTTTTCTAATAATATCAAAATTTAACTGTCTCGCCAAAACGGATTCAACACAAAGCGTGGAAAGTCCTGAACTCGCTCTTGAAATAAACACGATCTATCAAAGTTGTTGATTCTTGAAGGACGCTGAAGGAACGTTCTGCACTAGCTACAGTGACAGTTATAGTGCAAAAGATACGTAAAACAACACAATATTGGGGAAAATTGTATACAGATTTTGATAGATGGCATTTAGCAATTCCAATGGTGACAGACCTTTATCAAAATTTGCTGCGTAAATGTGTTTCAAGTGAATTATTTCGTATTCTAAACTTTGAGAAACGTCCCGACTTGTTTTCGACCAATTTAGCTGCGCTCGGCCGAACCGTAGTTTCATCCATGTCTTGAAATTGCCACAAAAACGAAAACGTCTCGTACAAATTTCTCATAGCTGCAAATCGTTCAGTAATGCCAATGATTACCGAATCAACGATCACCAAGAATGTGTTGTTTTTAAAATCAGACTCTGGATCATACGTAATGATCTCATTTCCATTATCTTCAAACGTCTTTTAGATTTTCTATTTCGAATTTCCCGGAAACTTTGGCGAGATGTTCAATTGAATAGCAACTGTTTTGCATTCATTAAAATTATTTCCCATTGGTTCCTGATCAACTTCAAATCAACTAATAAGGCATCTAGATGTCGGCGTCTCCAGCTTGGAGTACGACGTTCTTTCATTAATGGTAGTTAGTATTTTTGAACCAAATTGAGGACAGCAAGATACATTCGAACTTGTTGATGTCCTTGAAAATGCCGGTAACATCTCCGTATGCTTGTGCAGTGAAATTTAGCTTAATTAATGCGTATTTTTGTGTTAATCCTGGAACATGGTTTGCGATGGTCTGATTGCCTCAATTCTAGCCGACCACCTAGTGTCTGAAAGACTGTGAAGAGACATCGGTACATTTTTTTCAAGGGTGTCCCATCGTTGTGGGCGTGCTGCTGAAAATAGTAAAACATTTTTGTAAAACTCCGAAGAAAGTAATTGCAGCCGTACAACATTCTGCAGCATGAACACCGCATAAATTGAGACTGTGGGTTGCACAAGGCGAGTAATCAGCATTCGAGTTTTTGTCGAGAACACCACTTCAACAAATTTTGATCAACTTTAGTCTCCAAGAATAAAATGGGCCGTTCCTAAAGTGAAATTTCTCCTAATTCCGAATATGACTTCCATTTTCCTGTGGCAGATCTATCCGAGATATCCGCGAAAGTGTGAAAATTCCCATTTTTGCAGAACACTACTTCATATAGGTACGGCAAAAATTTGTATTTTTCATTTTTTCGTTCTAAACTGTTGAATTATGCATTATACTAATTCCCATAAACATTTCTTGCATTCACCTCCCTTCTTCAGTAGTTTGGCCACTATGCCAAAGAACGTTCAAAAGATGTTGAAAAAAAACGAAATTATTACAAAATTTCAGATTTAAAATCGGAAAAATTCTATTGAAAAAAAAGTTAGCCTCCTATGTTGAAGGTAATTTAATTACGAAAATTTAAGGATACCAGTACAACAATCAGACGTGCCGTTGACACTATAACCCGTTTACTTGCAAGCGTCTATCCTACAATTTTTTATAGAGACAATTTTTATTCAAACTACGTTTTTATTTTTTTATAACGTTTTATCAAAGAGTATATATTTGTTAAGAGGCGTCACTCGATACTTTGTTGTTGCCAAAGCAACCCTGTCATGTCGAATGTGATTCTCATGGAAGTTTTGTTTAGTTTTTTTAATTGAATCCTATATAGTTATGCGGTAAAGTGACTTTGCATAATTACGATTTTTGGAAAGAGAATTAATTAATTAATTTAATACAATCAATAAAATAAACACAAATACCCCACGAAAATATATAGAAGGCGTTTTTATAAATACATCTGATAAAAAAAACCAACGACTACCTTGAGAAAACATCGAGTAATTTGCTTTGGCAACAACAAAAGTATCGAGTGACGCCTCTTGACAAATATATACTCTTTGGTTTTATTATAGACATATAGTTTGCACGTTACACTGTATTCAATTGAGTAATATGAGTATAAATCAGCAATTCCGTAAAAAACAACAACTACAACAACATTAAATACATACATATCTACATCTAAAAAAGTCAAGTTGAGCGATTTTACCGTGGTGGTCAATAGTGAGGGACGTGGGTACTTTTAACTACCCGTTTATAATTTCTGGTTTGTCTCCCGTATTATTGTCCCAGCAATAATCTCCCATCATTTCTTCATTCAAAAACCTTGGTAACGCTTTTCAAAAATCATGAGGTCTTGGTGAAACCTTTCACCTGCTTATCACTTTCAGCACCTAGGTTTGCGGGAGAATTAATCAAATGTGAATGGAAAAAAACATTTTGAGGGACATGTTGCATTTCATAGCACTGTACTTTTTCAACAAGGCTTCGACCATCTCTCTATAGTTGGGATCTTTGTTGTTGCCAAGAAATCCACTAACGACTTGCTTAAAGCTGTCCCAAGCCGCTGCTTTACTGATGATAAATGATTCGCCAAAATTTACGTCCTTCAGCAACTTTCTAATTTGCGGACCAACAAATATACCTTCTTTTAATTGGGCTTGAGTTATTTTAGGGGAAAAATTTCGTTAGGTACTGGAAGGATGGCGCGTCCTTATTTAAAGCCTTTACAACAATTTTCATTAATCCTAATTTGATGTGAAGTGCTGGCAAAATAACTCGTTCGGGATTTACTAAAGGCGGGTTAGCGATATTGAAGGCACCTGGTTCGTACTCAGCTCTTGGTGGCCAGTTTTCCTGAATATAATAGGTTTCTCTAGCACGGCTGTCCCAAAGACAGAGAAAACAGCAATATTTAGTGAAACCTCCTTGAAGTCCGGAGAATTATAGCTTCAATCTGGGATGTATTTCATATGCTATTTATTTTAAATTGTACCACCGAAACTGCTTACCTTTAAGTCCGCACAAATTTTCCAATTAAATTGTTTATATTGAATGAGCTCAAGTAAATTGGATATGCTTAAATAAGTTTCTTTAGTATTCGCAGAATGTACCACTGGTATTGACGGTAACGAATTTCCTTTTAAACTATGCTTTGAACTGTCTATAAACAAGCGCCAATCATCCACTTTATTTTCTAATTTTAGTGCTTCAAATAAACCTTGAACATCATTGCAGTAACAAATATTTTCACTTTTAGTAAAAAATGAAGAGAAAGTCTTGTGTCTATTAAATATGGAAAGTACTTGTCGAAGGGCCCAGGCTGCCCCATTGCTTCAAACGAGATCATAGAACTTCGCTATCAAATTTCGATAATTTCAAATCTCTGGCCAAGACATTAAGTTCGGCTTGTGAGACTTAATGTGGGACCTCTACTTCTTGTTCACTGTCTGATTTATCTGCTTCGAGTCACATTTCGCTTGAGGCTTCACAACTTATAGGCGGCCTAGGTATGGGTAAGGTATAGTCATGTAGTTTTGGTTTTTTAGCTGATGCCACATTTGAATAACTTATTAATTTCCTCTTTTTTCTCTGTTTTACGTTTAAGGTCTATCACGCAAAAATAGCACTGGCCGGGGTTAAAGGGTTCAGTCCACATCATTGGAACACCAAACTTCATGTTATGACCTTTACCCGATACCATCTCATTAAAGTTAATCTACAGGAGGCGCAAATAAATGAGGTGTCCAAGATTTATCAAGATTTTTTACACGGAAATAATGAATTATTATACATCTTTGACAGAATTAGTTATTTCCGAGCTGAGTTTCCGAAAATATAATGTCCGCAAATAAAGCAAAAATCATTCGGATTATTTTTACATTTAAAATCTCTTTTACAACAAGCCATTCCGTAAACACATCTACCGATATAGTATGTATAAATTTGCACTACAATAAGGTAGAGTGACCAAATGAAATGTCTCGCCAATTTTATTCAAAGTAATACTAAAATTTTAGGATAGACGCTTACAAGTTAACGGAGCTATAGTCTCAACGGCACGTCCGATTGTTGTAATGGTATGCTTAAAATTTTCGTAGTTAAATTACCTACAACATAGGAGGGCTAACTTTTTTTTCGTCCATAGAATTTTACGCGATTTTACAGTGGTTAAATCTGAAATTTTGTAAAAAATTATTTATTTTCTCAAAATTGTTTCAACGTTTTTTGGCATAGTGGCCATACTACTGAAGATACTGAAAAGAGGTGAAGGCAAGAAATTTTTATGGGAATTAGTACAATTCAACAGTTTAAAACGAAAAAAATGAAAGCTACAAAAGTTTGCCCTACCTATATGAAGTGGTGTTCTGCAAAAATGGGAATTTTCATATTTCGCCGATATCTCGGAAATTAGATCTGCCACAGGAAAATGGAAGTCATATTCGGAATCAGGAGAAAATTTTACTTTAGGAAAGGCCTATTTTATTTTTGGAGATTTTTTGTTGAGTAGTGGAATGTGACGTTGTGCTCCGTTGTAAGCTCCTTTCATATTGGCGCCGTTCTCATACCCTTGTGCACGACACTCTTTTAATGGGACTTCTTGTTTACCTAGAGTATGACAAATTAAATCCGCCGATTTAATTACCAGTTTTTTGGTTACAATACACGAAAGCCAAAAACCGTTCTTGAATTGTAAAATATGTTGCTTTCGAATTGAAATGGAGGTAGCCTTGTCTGTTCAACGTGACTAGCATCAGGCGTTAGCATCAACGATAATAGCAAAATACTGACTTTTTTGCGTTGATCTAATATAATTTCCCTCACGTGCTTTGCACAAATTTCTATAAAATCGTTCGGATGACTGGGGAAAGATAGTGAACTTGTAAACGTTTGTGCTGCTGATGTGAAATCCTAGCTTCCTCCAAATGATCTCTAAGTATCGGATCATAATTATGAGATCTTAGATGCCCAAAATGTCCCATTGTTTCTTTCACCAAGGATATATACTTCGCCTTTGAAAGCTAGGCCTCTTTCACCCAAAAATAAAATAGTGTCCAAAATTGTATATAAAATTTCTTTCCACTTTTAAGTTTCAGTGATTAGCTGTTCACTGATAAGTGTATCAATTGTAGCCTCTTTTTGAATCAGATTTTGTAAAGATCGCCATTGAATATAACATTTAATGTGATCTGAGTATTTTCGTGTGATGGCAGTTTATCGTATAGCTTCTTCCATACCTGGAATTTCGAATATCGCGAGGACAACAAATTTTAGGTCGATGTAAAGTATTGGTGCTTAACAGACGACATGGTAGGCAATAAAAGCATGCTATGGCACTCCACCACCAACCAGTCACGCTCCACTTCTCTCCATTTGGCAAGATTCTATTTAACAGCGTGGTAGGAAATGCCTCGTCATAACAATCACGTGGAAAAATAACAGGACACTTTTGATGACCTCGACCAATTATTTCGTGACTTCTTCAGATCGGAAAAAACTCATTATTCACGGCTACCGATATCGAAGTCGTTAAATAATCTGGACTTTGATACAGAGTTGGTGGTATTGTTGGAAGACTTTTTGAAGATGAACCTTCATCAGTATCACCACGAGAAAACTGATCATGTAAACATACATTTTGTTTGATGTTTTTAATGTCTCCTCACTGTTCGAATGCCCAGGCACATTCATTATCAATATTTGTTGCTTTTGAATTTCGGCTTAAAATTTGCAATGGAACACTAAAGACTCTCCTGAATTAAAAAAAATGTCTTAGTATCTCTAAATGGCGGGCCCATGAGAAACACATTTTTGTTTGATGTTTTTATTGTTCCTCACTGTTCGAAGGTCCAGGCAAAAAATCGTTTCAATATTCGTGCTTTGAAATTTGGCTTATAATTTGCACATGGAACAACTAAAGATCGCCTGAATTAAAAAAAATGCCTTAGTACCTCTAAATCGCGAGCCCCGAGAAACACGTTTTTGTTCTACCCCTGGCGCTGGGGCGCCAAATGGTCCGCAAAGCAGAACTACCTGATAATTTGTATTTTTATTATTAACCGACACATTTCTGGAAGATTTCTATTCCGGAAGAACTGTCTCTACTAAAAAGCATGCATGCATATATCGAATCACTGTGATGAGTTGTGGAATAACTGAAAGCATATATCTTGAATTCTACTTTTCTGTGTCAGCGTTACGATGGAATAAAAATGCTTTAACAAAAACTCTGCGCAACGTGACTCGAAAACACGATGGGAGCACCAGAATACAGCGGTTAGCGTCATCGTCGAAGGGCTAGCGATGTAGTAGACACACTTCAGAACATTAGTCAGAGGACACTAACACCGCAAGTGAAACCAGAAGCGAAGCTAGCAGTTCAGTCGTAAAATATACTAAATTTAGTTTCATACATTACTTATTCCTGGTGTGAAAACTTAAGGAGGATTGATCGCGCGCAGCTCAGCTACAAGAGTCGGGGATGAATATCATTATCGACTCTACTATCCGTAATTCGAGACACTCTGTTAAGCCGAATAATCGAAAAAACGAAGTCTCGTTTTGAAAAATGGGGATAATTTTGTTGTTATATCGGCCTACTGATTTGTAAGATCGCGGGTTTGAATCAAGCTCTAGGCCATAACAATAATTATTTTATCCTTATTATTGTTATTATACATTTTTTCTTAATTGAAAAAAATTTTAAAATAGAATAGAAGAAAGAAAAAATGTTTAGACAACTGGCAAAGCTCGTTGTATAAATCTATTTCGGTAACTGCTAATTCCTTCATCGGCAACGTTTAGGAGCCGCTGCTATAATGATATATCTGATGCGAATGGTTATAGCAAACTTTTTTTCTCTTCTATTCTAATTAAAAATTTTTTTCAGTTAAGAAAAAAATGTATCATAACAATAATGATGATAAAATACTTATTGTTAGGCCTTGATATTGATATAGTAAAACCTTTAAGAAGGCGCCGGAAAATGCCCAGAGAATCGGCTAGAGATGTTGGTCTTTCCGCAGAATATGACATTTCTCGCGTTATAAAAAATTTCTCGATCGTCTCCAACAAGAAATACATACAAGATTTATACGACTTATGACTTAATTTTAGATTTGGATTACTTCTAACGTTGGAAATTTGTTAAACGAGGATAATAACGACTTAGAAAGAAATTGTAAGAGGTTAGGTGATTTTATAATACAGCTATGGAATCGTAACATACGATCACGGATCGAAAAGGGTTTTCACACAAGCCATAAAAATAAGGCTATCCAACTATTTAAAAAAATAATAATATTATGGGTTAGTGAGAACGCGTTGTCCCTAGTTCACATATTTCATTAATCCAATGCACCATTTCGCAGCTAAAGTGATTTAAAAACGGCATTCATCACGGATCGTATGTACCGATTCGGCCCAGATTTCGATGGAACAGAACTTTTTATCGAAATAGGTTACTTCGTAGTAGAAAGAAAATTTAACCTAAAAATCCGTTAGAATTACTTACTTTTATAACTCGTATTGAGAGATGTTTTCCAAATTTGCGAGTGGCACTTTAAATACTCTTGACTATCTCGGTGTCAATTGCTAGCTGCGAACGTTCATTCAGCAAATTAAAACTGATTTTGACATATTTACGAATATGTTGTTAAACAATTTTAATTTTAGAGTGCTAAACGACTTATACGATAAAAATATAAAATTGAAACAACACCT
>JARSSU010037547.1:0-19429 GCA_029619165.1 Eurosta solidaginis
TTTATGGCAACAACATCTCCAGTGTGTTACTTTTTGGCTTGTTTTCGGCGTAAATTGCAGCTTTTTCGATTCTCTTCTTGTAGTTTTAATAATTGATCTTTGGCACATCGTCGGTTCTCTGCTCGCTCGCTCTCAAACTGTTTTTGTATTTCTCATCTATTAGTGATTTTATGTGAAAATCTTCTTTTGAACGCATCTTTGCACCTGTTAGCAGTTCTATCGGGTTGTATTGATGCTTCTTGTATACGTAGAGTTAATCATACCCTAAAAACTCTGCTCTACGTTTCAAAAAATGACATTTTTCAATTTGTTTCAAGTCCATAGTCTTTGCATATGTTTATCACATCAATAAATACTTCAGAGCTTATTTTTCATCTTTACCTGGCACTATAATATCGTCTATGTAAGGCAATGCTATACCTTTCCATGTCGCTTCCCGAAATATGGCATTTATAAATTTTTGAAAAACACTGGGAGATTTCGATACCCCAAATGGAACTTTAGGAAATTGGTCAATGTGTGTAATAGAGGATGTGTATTTTTTACTAGTCTCTGCAACCGGCACGTGAAAGAAGCAATTTTTGAGGTCACTGGTACTAAACACTTTCGCTTCTTGCAACTGATCAACCTAATCTTCGATAAGCGGTAACGGATATCTATCTTTCAACATAACTTTTTTTAATTTTCTAAAGTCTATGCACAATCTTGGGGAACCGTCACGCTTTTCACCAACACGATGGGACTACAAAACTCTGAGTTTGAATGTTCGATTATGCCGTCTTTCAACCATTGTTGTATTATCTCATCCACTTTATGCCTTTCGGTCAACGGTAGTCTACGCGGTATTGAATAAATTGGTTTATCGTCTTTTAAAATTATATTCATTCAATGTCAGGAGATTTGCACTTCATTGGTTTATAATTTGGTATAAAATCAGGAATAGCATTTTGGGCATTCATGCTCATTTTCGTCAATATTAAATAGTTCCTCATTACCTATATCAATTTTAAACACCGCCGCCACGTCTTCGTTTACGTCTTGACAAACCACGACCGTTTATTGTTATTGTTGCTTGTGCACAAAAATCTTCATAGAGCAATATATCAACGTCTATGTGTTTAGATGGAACTACCATAAAACCCAAATTATATTTATCATTCCCAATTGTTATTTCTTGTTTTACTAAACCCATTGGCTTAATCTTGTTTACACCATTGTTTTCGCCAAAACCAACTAAACATACTCTAGTACTCTGCAGCATAGGTTTACTATGTTTACATAAATTCTCTCAGTTATAATATTAAATTTACTGCCTGTATCTAACATTGCTAAACAATTAAGATTTCCAATTTGTATTTCTTTATGCATAATACTTTCACGCACAATTCTTGTGTTTACACATTCTTGGTCATCGGCTTTAAATTTTGGGCAATTATTTCTTTAAACTTTTTCTAACGGTACTCGTATTTTTGTATTGCATATACACACTTTTTTGTACAACTTCTTGTTTGCTCTTATTTCGCATTTTTTCACAACACCTAAGCTTTTCTACGAATTGTTTTATATTTTCTGAGCCTTACAAAATTGCTTGAATGCCATCAATAACATATGATATTAACGCACTTTCTTCGATATTGCTGATGGCAGCTTATTCTTTCATTTGTATAAAATATTCATGAACACTTTTCATTTTCTTTCATATCCTTTCTGTTAACTGCTTATGCGCATCGGCACTATTAACCGAAGATTCGAACTCTTCACACAAAGCTTTTTCAATCTGTCCACTTTCACTATTTATATAAGCTTTGCTATATCTTTTAGTGATTTTTTGCAAATATAAGCTTTGGAAAATCATCCCACTGCATAAGTGTTGCAACTTCAACAAATTCGTTTATCCAAATTTTAATTGGTATTTTTTCACTGCCATCGTACGGCCTAATTGTCTCTTCAATGTCACGGAATGTTACTGCAAATCTTTGTTTTTGCACATACACACGTTGCAATTCTTGAGCATTATTGCTGCCACTGCCAATATTTAAATCGCAGAAAACTTTCGAAACATTCATTTGTATTTCTATTGTCACTATTTCTGTGCTCGTCATTGGTATTGTTTCTGTTTTGATCGTCATTTTCGTCGCCGTTTTCATCGTTGTCGACGTCGTCTTTTACTGAAGCAAATAAATTTCCCCTTCTTAAATTTTCAAAAATGTGACCAACTACATTGTCTGATTTATAATTTAAACCGAGTACACTGCAAATTAAAGCGAGATCGACTTCTGCTAAATTTTGTTCGATGTATGCAAGTTTTTCTCTATACTCGCTGTTGTCGCTATCGAAATTGAAACCTTCAAAGTCTCGCAAACGTTGTCGATTAAGTCTGTCACCCTCGCACTCAAATATATATTTATGTAGAGCTGTTATGCACTCTTTTCTGCTTTTGCGCAAATTTTCGCGAACATTCTCGAATTTACTTAATTTAGACATTTTGTAGTTTGCAGCTATGTAGCGTTTCAATTTTTAAATAAACTGATTCGTCGTATTACGCCAACTTTTGCATGTATTTTATATTTATATATGGACCAATTTCTGATATTTGTGTTTGCTGGGTTGAGCACATATGGTCAAAAAATTAAAACATAGTTGTTGTTGTTTTCCCGACGCGTTTCGACGTTCTTTTTTCTCACGTATCTTCTGGGGATTTCTTTAATGCTGAATATGTAAAAATAATACACATATTAACATTTGATACTTTTTTCTAACAATAAACATGAAGCTAACACTTCACAAAAACTTTTTTTTTCTTTTACTTACATTAATTATATTACAATTAAATTATAAATTGCACTTTATTTTAAACACACATAAAGAGTGGCACTTGCATTTTTTGTTTACTTAGATTTGCATCTCTGAATAACAGCTGAGTAGACGCTGTTGATGTTGTCAAGTCTTCTTTAAAATTTAGTGTGTTGTGTATTTGTTGTTGTATTCTTATGCTTTCTAGAGACATTCTCGTTTTTTCTCTTTTTTCAATATCTAATATTTCGACATTTGAGAAGTCCGCTTTATGGTTGCTCTTTGTTAAGTGATGAGCTAAACCGGTGTTCGTTTTTTTGGTTGCTGCGTCTTTTTGGTGTTCATTAATACGTATACCCAGTTGTCGTTTGGTTGTTCCAATATAACATTTTCCACATTTATTATCATCGCGCCCATTGCATGCCTTTTTATACACCACATCATTTTGTTGATCTTTGGAATCGGATCTTTGATTTTAGTAAAAATATAATTAAGTGTGTTGTTCGGCTTGTGCGAGTAGTTAATATTTTTGTTGTTTATTATTTTATGTAGTATTTGATTGTCAGTCAGACCCGGTATGTATGTTACACCGATGTACTTTTTATTAGTGTTGTCCGGCGGTAAATTGTCGCGGTTTTGCCTAATTCTGTTTATTGTGTTATTAATTAGTCTATCAATAAAGGTGCTTGGATAGCTATTTTTGAATAATATATTCTTTATTTTCTTCATGTTTCTTCAATGTACTCTTCGTCACTGAGTAGCGCTACTTTTCTTATCATACTTGATGCCGTGTTAAGTTTTTGCTTCCAAGGGTGGTTTGCATGATAGTTAATTAATCGGCCCGATGCGATGGATTTAGTGTGCTAATTCATTAATAACTGTTTGTTTTTTGTAATTATTTCTACATCTAGGAAGGCTATTTTTTCCTTTTCTTTTTCCATAGTGAATTTTATGCTTTTATGTTGCGTATTTAATATTTTTAAGATGTCTTCCGCGTCCTTGGTTTTATGATTGCGAATACATCATCTACATACTTGTTGATGTATTTGATGTATATGTCCTTTCTTTTAATTCAGATATGCTCTCGTCAAGTATTTTGTCCAATACTATATCCGCTATAATCGGAGATAGTGGATTGCTCATTGGCATCCCGTATGTTTGTTGGTACAACCTCGAGTTGTACATAAAATAATTGTTTTCTCGTAAACAAAACTGTAATATATTTTGGAACTGTTTTCTTGAGATGTTTGTGTGTTTTTTCCATTGTGACCATTGTTTCATTATCGTCTGTATTGCTAGGTGTATTGGAATATTTGTGAATAGTGAAATTAAGTCGAACGATATGAGTACTTCATCATCTTCTATGTTAATATTCTTTAATCTCTCCTTTAGTTGAAATGCATTTTTACGTTGAAATCTTCTGATATTATGTTTTGGGTATAGCACCAATATGTTTGGACAACTTGTAACAAGGTACCTTCGTAGAAGATGAGATTGGTCTTAGTGGCATACTTTGTGTATGGATTTTTGGAAGACCGTATAATCTAGGCGCGACGGCTGCTGTACTAGCTAGTTGAAATTTTTTCTTATGTTGATTTTGTTTTCTTTGAACAGCTCATTAACAATTGCGTTATTCTTTCGCATAAGTTGTTGGGTTGGATCCTTTCTTATAGTTTTTATATACCTTTCTGTCCGATAAGTAGATCACTTCATTTTTTGTTCATACTCAGTTTTGTTCATCAGAACCGTTTTGCTTCCTTAATCCGCCTGCGTTAGCACTACATTACCCTTATGCTGTCGTAGAAATTTCTTTGTATTTACATCATTTGAATTATATGTTTTTCTTTCGGATTATTGTTTAATTCTTCTCTGGTAGCTGCTGGTTTTTGTGGCTATGTTGCTTCTTATTGTGTCCTTATTTCTGTCGTCCTCGATATCTTGTATACCTTGTTCTAATTCTGCGATTAAAAGTATGGGGAAAATTACCTTTTGTTACTGGTAGTGCAAAATTTTGTGCCAAACGAGAGTAAACAAAGGCTTTCATATGGTACTTCAATGTTCGTTTGTTGACGAATCAGTCTTCATTAACCTAATTCCAAACTTGTCACTGTTTCGTGATATTTGAGCTTGCAGCTTTTTTTGATGAATTTTTTCTGTAATAGTGCCAATGTGCTTGAAAAAGGTATTGTTTTTCCACCACAGTTTCATATTCATTTACCTCTAATCTCTCCGTTAGTGTTTTCGTTATTTGTTTCAAGTCATTATCAATTATTTTAATATTTATGTTTGTTTCTTTTATTTCCAATTCAGTATATTTTTGCAGAAGCCCGTTTCCAATTTGTTTAGTTGATGACGGGTAGACTAGTTTGTGAAGCAATGCGACAGATATTTTGTCTTACCATCTAAGTGTGGTGGTGTGATCCCATAGCTTTTGCATTTGAGCAGAAACTTTTTGTTTCGCAATATTTTTAGATTTTTTTTGAATTGTTTTATAGCAGGTATATTGTATTTTGTTTTGATGTGTCTAAAGAATTGTTTCATGTTATGGCTGATTGTTGGATTTTTGTCTCGGATTTGCGATTTACAAATTTTATATTTATATATGGACCAATTTCTGAAATTTGTCTTTGCTGGTTGAGCACATATGGTCAAAAATTAAAACACAGTTGTTGTTTTTTCCCGACGCGTGTTTCGACGTTCTTTTTTCTCACGTCATCTTCTGGGGATTTCTTTATGCTAATATGTAAAAATAATATACATATTAACATTTGATACTTTTTTCTAACAATAAACATGAAACTAACACTTCACACAAACTTTTTTTTTCTTTTACTTACATTAATTATATTACAACTAAATTATAATTGCACTTTATGTATGTTTTGCATTTACATATGTAGCATTTCACTTTTCAATAAACCGCCGATTCGTCGTATTATGCCAAATTTCGCATGTATGTATGTACCATCTTGCGTATATAAAAATGTATCTTACATTCGTCAAATTTAATATTTTTATTTATGCAAATGCACTGCTCTTTACGCACTTTAATACACGTTATTGTTAGACTTTGGTTGAGTTGAGCCCCCATATTATGTAGGATCTTACTATTTTTCCCACTAAACACACCAACACAATATTTAAGTAAACGATGCTAGTTTTTTTATTTAGTACAATGAAAAGGTATTAAATAGATACACAGTTGATTTAGGTATTTAAAGTTGAAAATTTGAAGAAATAAAGTTAAATTTCACATATCAAAATGTATTTTACATATCAAAAAAGTTTAATTTGCACAACGCCGTCATTAGCTGCGAAATTGTCTTTTCTCTCGTCTTTTTAAATCGCGACTGACCCTTTGTTTCTTCTTCCTACAAACCTTTTTATATGTTGCCAGACATTTACAACTATTTTAGGGTTTCCATATTCCACAATAACTATAAGTTGATGAGAAATGACAGAATATCGAGAGAGGGGGAGGATGAATAGCACTGAGTACTTGTTTGCGGAACTGTATGAAAATCGAATAGAGCTCTTATCTCTTGCGTGTACAATCCAAATAAAAATATTAGTCTTGATTCGTTTTTTGTAAATATGTCATCGCTCTTGGTTAACTATGACAACCTCGTTGTTTGTGGTGATTTTAATGTAAACCTCTTTGTTCGGGATATTCGTACTGTTAGCTTGTTTGAAGGATTGCTGGTGCTGGTCTAAATGGTTTGAACATGCTTGTGCCCACGAGATATTGTACATACATTTCTCTGAGTTTACTTGACTTCTTTATTACATCGGGCCCTAGGGCTGTCTTAAATTTGATCAAATTTATTTTCTTTCAGACCATGACTTGTGGTTTTGCACCCTTGACTTGCCTTTTGGTTGCCGTAGTACAAGTATGTCATATACATATGGGGTATTCCAACCCATTTCGACCAATTTTGAACCCGACCCCTTTAGAATTGGCTGAAAGTTTTTTTCTTTTTCTAGCTTACGAAAGACGTTTTTCAGAAGTTTTTCAATTTTTTCATCCAACTCAAAAAAAGTTATGAATTTTTAAAAAAACACCGTTTTTGTTTTCAAAATGCTATAACTTTTTCAAAAATTGACCGTTAGGGATTTTTTTTTAAATTTGTTTTTCAATGTACTTTTCGGAAAAAATTCAAAAAAAATTTTTAAAGTTTTTTTTTGTAATTTTTCAGTTTTTCGAGATTTTTCGAAATTTCGCCCTTTTTTTCTCATAAAAAACTTCAATCAATTCTGCAATCATCCCCATTAATCCCGGAGTGGTCCGAGAATTTGTTTTTATTTAATTATGTTTAATTTTTTTGTATTTTTTCCGAAAAGTACATTTAAAACATATTTAAAAAAATAAAATGATCCCACACGGTCAGTTTTTGAAAAAGTTATAGCATTTTGAAAAAACACCGTCAAGGAAAACGGTGTTTTTTTCGAAATGCTATAACTTTTTCAAAAATTGACCGTTTGGGATAATTTCTCTTTTATAAAATATGTTTTTAAATGTATTTTCGGAAAAATACAAAAAAAATTTTTAAGTTTTTTTTTCAATTAATAAAAAAAATAAAAAAAGTCTCGGCCCACTCCGGGATTAGTGGGGATGATTGCAGAATTGATTGAAGTTTTTTATGAAAAAAAAGGGCGAAATTCGAAAAATCTCGAAAAAATGAAAAATTACAAAAAAAAACTTTAAAATTTTTTTGGAATTTTTCCGAAAAGTACATTTTAAAACAAATTTAAAAAAAGATCCCAAAGATCCCGGTCAATTTTTCAAAAAGTTATAGCATTTTGAAACAAAACTTTAAAAATTTTTTTGAATTTTTCCGAAAAGTACATTTAAAAACAAATTAAAAAAAAGATCCCAAAGGTCCCGGTCAATTTTTCAAAAAGTTATAGCATTTTGAAAACAAAAAGGGTGTTTTTTTTAAAAATTCATAACTTTTTTTGTGTTGGATGAAAAAATTTGAAAAACTTCTGAAGAACGTCTTTCGTAAGCTAGAAAAAGAAGAAAAACGTTCAGCCAATTCTAAAGGGGTCGGGTTCAAATTGGTCGAAATATGATGGAATACCCCATATGTATATAGATTTTCGTTCTATTAATCATAATGATTTCTTTTCTGATCTATCAAAAGTAGACTGGCGCCAATGTTGGTATTATGCTACTGCTAATGACAAGCTTACGCCACAAACATGGCAAAACCATATAATACCATATAATAACCATGTTCCCGAACGTCGAAGTAAGTCTACGTCTGTCTCTTGTGCGTGGTATAACAGTGGAGTAATTGTGGCAGTAGTGAAACGCAACAAGACATATCGAGAGTGGAAAAGGAATAGGACTGAGCATAAGTGGAAAGTATTCAAAATTGCCAGGAACACTGCAACTAGAACTGTTCGACTTCAAAAGCGTAAATACTTTATGTCTAAACTTGATACATCAATCCTTTGTGGCGTAATCTGAAAGACCTACGGGTATATGGCGAGTTTGTCAGGACGCCATTAACTAATGTGCCTGATAATTTCACGGCCTCTATATCTATGTGCTACTCAGACACATCATTTGAGTTTTCAACTGTATCTGAGAGCGATGATGCTAGATGCATTTTTAAAATAAGATACAATGCAGTGGGAGGAGACGGTATTTCAATAAAATTTGTTAAAATTATATTTCCATATATATTAAGCTGACTTACGCACATTACTTACCATTGTATTACAACATCATGCTTCCCTGACCGGTGGAGGACGCCATTGGAAATCCTGTGCCTAAAAATAGAGATGCAAGTATACCATATGATTTTCGCCCCATAAGTATTTTACCTGCGCTGTCAAAGATTTTTGAAAGTATATTCTCGGAACAATTACCCTGCATTTCCAAAACAAGAAACTACTTTCCCCCTATTAATCGGGCTTTAGAGCCCACCACAGTTAACTTTAGATGATATACGGTTGTCCTTTGATAAAAGTGAGCTCACATTGCTTTGCCTCTTGGACCTCTCGAAAGCTTTTGACTTTAATCATATTTTACTATGCAGTAAACTAAGAAATATTTGGATTGGTGAAATGCAGTAAAAGTTATGAGTTAACAAAGTAAAAAATCTTGGCTTTATGGTAAATTCTAGCCTAGATCACATTAATTTTATGGTAGGGAGGGTATACTGTACTCTACGCAATTTAAAGCAATCGTCAATGTTTACCCCAGTCGTTATACGTAAAAACCTGGCCTAGTGTTGCCGATAATCACTTATTCAGAGTTAATATACAATAAACTAGACTCTTGTTCTGCCATAAAATTGATTTAGCCTTCATCATATAACACGCTATGTATACGCTAGGCCGGGTCGATTTGTGGGGAGGCAAAAAAATCGCCCATTGCTCTGTGAAAATCATATTCTAGGGATCAAAATAAGAAACTTTGCCGAAGGAACCATACCTCTAAAACGAATTCTGATGCCCCCCCTTTGGGTCGTAGGGGCAAATTTTGAAAAATCCCACTTTGAAATGCCTATATTTTTTCTTTTTGGAGTTTATTTTCTCTTTAGAAATTTATTTAGTCAGAACATATGTAAATGAAAAAATGAATTCAACTTAGTAATAGAAAAGAAATTAAAAAAAATTATTAGAAATTAGCGTTTTTACAACCCCCTTTTAAAACCAAGGCATCACTGTGATGCATTTGCATGTCGTAAACATAGTTGTGTGGGTTTTTTATTCAACCGTTTTAAAAAATGAAGGTATCACTGTGACACAATTGCAGATCGTAAAATTGCTTGTGTTGTTTTTTTTAAGCCACCACAAGACACAGCAGGTAGAATTGAAATTGCCCCTACCCAAAAGTTCGATCCAAAGGGGGGACATCAGAATTCGTTTTAGAGGTATGGTTCCTTCGGCAAAGTTTCTTATTTTGATCCCTAGAATACGATTTTCACAGAGCAATGAGCGATTTTTAAATCGCCCCGCCCTAGTATACGGTCTAAGTAAGTTAGATCATGTTTCTGCTTGAAAGTTATTGCTTCTGGGCTGTGATATCCATAATAAGGCTAGAGTTGTGTTTTTCTTGTGAAACTAATTGCCACAAAAATGTCATCCTACTTAAACGAAAAACTTATGTTTCCTAGATCTAACCGTTTAAATAAAACTTATTGTTCCAAATTTCAACATTGTTCCATCAACTCGACTGTTTTTTGTAACACCTACGCATTGAAAGTATATTCCAGCTACTGTAAGAAAACTGTATAAACGAAAGACTCTATAGAAAAATTATTTATAATTTTTTTTTCATCATAATCGACCTGAATTGTTCACCTATTGTAATATTGTAGTATTGTAATATTGTAGTATTTATATATCTTTCTTTATTTTAGTCATGTGGTTTATTTATCTATATTTGCTGATATAATCATGTTATGTGCTTCTTCTTCTTTGAAGGATGTTAATATTAAGATTTAAATTCTTACCAACAGCATATCTTAGGTTAGGTTGAATTGGCCGGTCCATGAGGACCTCACGTAGACTGAATGAGTCCGTTAGTGTTACCAGAAGTTTGTTTTAACGACCAAACTGAAAACCATATCAAAAGCCAGGACCTATATTATAAAATAACTCCGTCCTCTTGGCAAATACTAGAAGCTTCCTAGAAGTTAAGCACTGCTACTTCTAGATCTGACAGCTGTATCACTCCTTATAGCTGGAGTCTTAGCCTGGCAAGCGCGGGGCACGATCATCGAACGTGCTCGAACGTTTCCTCCTCCAACCTGCACTTCCTAGATGTGCTATAACTGACCAAGGCTAATTTGAAGGCATGTGACGCCAGAAGGCAGTGTCCAGTCAGAATACCCGTCATGAGTCTACCAGTCCTCTCTTTTTAATGATAGAAACAACTTTGTAAGTTTAAGGTTGTAAGACCTACACATGGAAACTTACAGCCCAGTGCTTGAACCCACGCCTTTCACGCTTGGTCGATCATGTGCACCTCTCGCTTCCGCTAATCTCGCCTAGTCAAATTGGAACGTCTACGGAGCAAGCTTCAAGGGATGCGCCCTTTTAGCTAGTTCATCCGCTTTTTCATTCCCATCTATTCCCATATACCCTGGGACCCATATAGATGTATACTTTTCCCTCTCCCGATTATCTCCAGAGACTGCTTACACTCTAACAGGCATTTAGATGCTGTGCTATGCGAGATTATTGCCTTAATTGCTGCTTGACTGTTATTATAAAAGTTAACACGGTTGTAGTTTAAGCTATTCTCTTCCAGGGTTTCTACTGCTTTGGTTACAGCTAATATTTCCGCTTGGAAAACGCTACAGTAATTCGGTAGCATTGTAGGATCTGTTTATTTTCGGAACAGCACAGTATACCGCAAACTCTACTCGTTCAGGCTCCCGTAATACTAGCATTGTTAGTCTGCATACCCCCTCTATTTTTGTGTGGCTTTCTACTAAACAAAGAACTCCATAGTATAGAATTTGGGTTTACAATTGCTGTAGAAACCCAATGGGAAAGAGAGGGTCGATAAGCCCCACGTACACCCCAGCATTCCTATACATGCACAAAGTGCCGTTGAGGCCTTCTTCACCCTCTCCTCCACGTTGAGCTTCCATGATATTTTGTGCGAGGTTTCTCCTCTAGGGTCACCCCACCTAACTTCAAAGAGCTAATTGTTGGAAGGCACTTTCCACTTATGACAATTGCAACGCCATCTGCGTAAGCTGTAAGTTTTACGGGTCCCTCATAGGAATCGCCTGAGCAGTTGATTGATGACCAGCGCCCACAAAAGAGGTGATAGCACCCTTCCCTGCGGCGTGCCCCTGTCCATTGATTTCTTGGCCTCGTACAATCCCAATTGTGATGTAATCTTCCTGCAATTTAACATGCAGCCGATCCATCTGGTTAAGGCTGGATGTAATTCAATGTAATTGAGGACCATCCATAATCGCCTATTTAGAAACATTATTGAAAACCCCAGCAATGTCTAAGAAGTCTCCTAGAGCACATTCCTTATATTCCACGGCTTTCTGTATGCTTATTACCACCCTATGCATTGCGGTGTCTACTGACTTGCCTTTTGTGTACGCATGTTGTGCTGTGGAGAGCAGCTTTTCATCCACGTCGGACTTTATGTACCATCAATCAACCTCTCAAAGGTTTTTGAGCAGAAATGATGTTAAGCTAATGGGTCTATAGTCTATAGTCTTAGCTACATGATTCAGTCTTATTCACCCATCGAATATTAGTTTAAGCCATTCCACGACCGCTCCACTTGAAACTTGTGGTATGGCCGGGAATATACCATCTGGGCCCGGCGGTTTAAACTTAAAAAACGTCTTCACTGGGCCATTCGATCTTGGTATCGGTCACCAAGCCCGACACTACCCGCTCCCTGATCGAAGTGTGAGTGCTGTCTGCTGGCTCTTCTAAATCATCTCCCGATGGAAATGTTTATCGAAAAGCACCTCAATGGATTCTTTACTATTTCGTGACCATTCCCCTTTCTGTTTATTTATTAGTCCCTCTTGCTAGGACTTTTCAACCGTGCTGTTTCGCTGGAGTACTCTATGTCCGTACAGAATCTTTTCCATAAGATTCCTTTCGCCCTGGAAATTTCACGCTTTGTATATCCTCAGTAGATCCCTGTACTCGTCCCGACACGCTTCGCTTTCCGCGGTCTTTGTTAGCTTAAACATTCTTTTACCTATCTTCTTAGAAGATTCAGTTCATCGCTCCACCATGCGGCTTTGCTTTTCCTCTAAATCTTCTTAGAGGGCAAGCTTTGTTATACGCAGTCATAAAGCGTCCTTGTTAGGAGTTCATTAGACTCCTCCAGTTCCTCCACATTGGTAACCTCTTTGATTTGTCCTAGTTATGTTTCTACCTGTTATGGAATATAGTCCAGTTCGTTGACCAAGGGTTTCTAAGGGTTCCTCCCTCCTCTACACTCTTTAGGGCGATGCAGATGCTGATATACGCATGGTCGGAGAAGGATGGTCTATCAAGAACCATCCAATCATACCTTGATATATCACGTTCGGAGCTCAATGTAATATCCAGAACATTACTGGATGTTGGACCAATGTATGCAGGGACATTTCCCCTGTTGGCTATCTTCAAATTTGTCTACAGAATGTAACAAAATAGAGTTTTGCCCCTCTCGTTCATATCTCCTCCTCCCCACGCATTGTGGTGCGCATTTGCATCCGCGCCTAAGACCAACCGCCCTTGAGCCCTTCGTCCTGTACTAGCTCCTTCACTCCATCGGTGGAACTTTCGCAGCATGGGCAGGATTTCTTTGCTCAACGGCCACCATTACGAGGTGCTCAGTAGTGTAATTGGGCAGCATATATGAATTCAATTGTTTCCTTACCACTATTACAGCTCGCACCCGTCCTTCCCTTTACGCGTGGTAAACGCCAAATCAGCGCGCGTTCAGTCGAGAAGCTTTCATCCCGATGAGAGCCAAGCTCCTGGATCAGCGCCACGTCAAACGAACCCTCCTCAATGGTTAGGAGGAGTTCGCTCGACGCCACTTTACTGTGTTGGAGGGTTATCTGTAGGAATCGCAACACCATTGGCCCTTCCTCCCCCATCACTTTCGTCGTGACGTCTTCGTCCTCCCCTTGCCCCTTTTGGCTTAGAGTATTCGAGGTTCCCTTCAGCATCTCGTAACTGTTGTGCCGGGTGTTCCTCTATGCGACTCGCCGCACCATTTGGCTTTTGGTCCTCTTCTAACACCTTCGTGGTGACGTCGGTTACCTTCAGCTGTTCTTTTTCTCTTAGGCGGTTGAAGTCCTTTTTGACTTCGCCCACTTCTAGCGTGTTAGGATTTTTATTCTCGGGACTTCTTTTGCTGAGTCGCATGTAAGTTTTGCCTTTACCCAAAGGACATTTTGCCAAGCTGCGGTACAATGTATCCTCCACCTGCTTGTTTATTTGGAAGATGTAGAACTGAACTTCTACGTAGGCCGAGATAACGTAAGTACCTTCCAATCCTGTGTCGGTATGTTCGGATTCTGATTCTGCAGAAGTCCCAGTGTATCCTTCGACTATATCACGCATGGTATCCATCCCTAACCTTTGTGTACCGTGGGGAGTTGCGCTTTATCCACACCTCAAACTGCTCGTTCGCGCCTTGCTTTTGGAGGTTTGGAAACACTTCCTCCAGCCACCGCAGGCGTCGGAATGTTGTCGCACGCTATCAACCTTCACAACCGAACGCTGCCTCTCATTCTGCCATTAGACGCTTCTTCCTCCTCGTACCGTGCAGAACCGAGGGTTTCTCGCAGCAAACTTTTGGAACTGCCTTCGGCCTACTTCTACTGCCTCATGGGCTCAGTGCAAGCGCTATATCACCACAAGAGAGAGCACTTTTACTTCATCTGCTTCGTACCCTTCTCCACTCTTCTACTCCGTTTTATTTGTATGCTTTTTCCCAACACGGAGTTCATTGAATCAGCACTAATCCCGCTCCCGAGTCCGACGCATCGCTTAACGCGTATTTGTCGTCCTTGGCTTGCGCCTCAGTCCTCCCTCTTTTCATCGTCCTTATTACAATTAGGTAATGTGTCATTCATCTTGGTCGTACGACCACTTGCCCGACAAGGCGGGCTCAGCGTTCAGTATTATATACGGAGAAATAACCGAACGCCATAGCAGCGCCCACTCGAAACAGCTGTCGCCTTGTCCGTTCTGATGTCACGTTGTTTAAATTTACCCAATTATTTATTAATAAATCTCGCTTATTCAGCAAAGAAATGCAAATAAAAATTTGCTCACCGTAGTGAAGTGATAAATTCACAACAAAATTCTTCTATGAACGAACATAACGAAAAGCAAAATGTCAAATATAACTCGGTATACAATCTCAGTGTTGGAGAGTAGAGATTACATTGAAGTAACTGGTTAACGATTCCGAGTAGTAGATAGTTCTAAACATTCCTCCCACCTCGTCCTGTGCGACGAAACATTTATCCGCCCACCGTAGGCGTCATACGCGGCTCATCGATGGGAAGCGTAGTTGTTGATTTGATAGGTACAGTTGCAACGCGTTCACGAGAATCTCCACCAGGGTGTACTTGGATGACTTGACCCAAAAGCCATTGAGTAGGAGGTGCCCGTTCGTCGCGTAAGAGAACCAGATCTTCAAATTTTTTGAGATTGCTGCCACTTATTTCGAATATGAAGCTCCCCAAAATACTTGGCACTCCAGCGCTGCCAAAAATGTTTGCCCACGCAACTTTAGCAGCCAACTCTGTACATGTGGACCTCTAATCCATCTGCTCGTCATTTGTCCAAACAGATTCTTTTGGCCACGGCTTTAGTTTCACTACGGAACGCAGCAACAAATAAATCCTCCACATTTATTCTCTTATAGATCAAGGTTCGGAAGGAACACATATTCAGTTCAACGCTTAGGCCTTCAACGTCATCCGACTTCCGCAGATATCTGTTGAGTTGGTCCTAGTGCCCTGAGCCAGTCGAAATTTGTAGTTAGCTTCACTAGACATTCTTGCCTCGACGAACATTTTGCTGTTCCCGTCGAAAGCGCTTACGTGCTGACTCACCTCACTACGGAACTGCCATTCGGCGCTGTGTTCTACAAGAAATGGAACAATATTCAAGATGGAAAACTCCAACACGAAAATTCGTTCGTTAAATGATTTCTTGTGCACTATTCCACCATTACAAAATGACCTACCCGCACTTATTCTTAACTGGCGTTTACACAAATTTGTTTTTATAGCTGACATCCAAAGATGTACCGATGCATTGACATGCATCCAGATGATGTGCATTACCAACGAATTCTTTGGCGAGCTAATGATGGATAAGTGGCAAGAATACTGCCTCACCACGGTTACATTCGGCACGGCCCCAGCTCCATATACTGCAATAAGTGTTATTCACCAAATCGCCGAGGACATTTTACTGAAGGATATTTACGTAGACAATGTACTCAGTGGCAGCGACACCGTCGCTAAAGCAACACAATGCGCAACCAACTTTTTTCAGCTCTCCGATCTGCCGGTATGGAACTACGGAAATGGTCAAGCAATACGCCTGATCTATTGCAATCCATCCCAACGAAGACTAAACCGTTAAAACTCTTCGATTGCACTGGCAGCCCAATAACGACTTGCTTAGGTTTTCCTTAAATTTTTCCAATTTTACAATTAGCGACTAAACGATCGTTGTTAGCTATATAGCCCGAATATTCGATCCAATCGGAATCTTAAGTCCAATAACTATTGCTGCAAAGAAAGTAGATTTGGACATTAAAATTGACGCGCCACGACGGAAACACAGTCGGTCTAGACTGGGACGAAGAGCTACCGTCCTCAGTTGCAATCGCTTGGCGCAATTTCGTTGCGGGGCTTCCTCATATAGAGGAGATTGCCATACCTCGATGGCTTAACTACGCCTCCAACATTCATTCCTTGGAATTAAATGCCTTCTGCGATGGTTCATCCTGTGCTTATGCAGCGGCCGTATATTTACGAATACAATATATGCACGGTGGGATTCATACCCATCTGATTACGTCCAATCCAAAGTCACACCCAGTAATCAAATTACAATTCCATGATTAAAACAGCGCAGTGGTGAATCCCAGCATATTATTGGAGCGATGCAACTATCATTTTATACTGGATCACGGGTGATGTGAATAGATGGAAAATATTCGTGGCGAATCGCGTTTCTAAAATTTTATCAAGTAGCTGCCAAGTCAATTGCGTTATGTAAAAACTCAACACAATCCGGCCGACTGCGCAACAAGGGGTTTAAATCCAACCCAGTTGCAACAATACGACGTTTTGTGGCAAGGACCTGCTTGGTTGCGGAAAATAAATCGGCTTGGCCTGTTTCCTTCATGAACCGTGAAGAAATCGACAGCACAATGACAGAAGAAAAACCGAATACATACGTTCATACTTCGATATTCTTCTTACAATCAACTTATACGTATAACAGCTTGGCTTCTTAGATTTTTTCATAATCTCCGCAAACCTAATGTTGGCGACAAAAATTACGGACCCCTCACAGCTAACGAACTGCAACAAAGTCTCTATCGAATTGTTTACTTAGTACAGTGGGAAGCCTTTGGAGCCGAAATGCGATGCATCAAATCGAATACCAACTTGTCTACCAATAGTCCACTAATATTAAATATATGTGTAAGTAGGCTTTCCAATCTATATTTTATGTGCGATAAAACTAAATTATTCCACTGTTTTCCCAACGTTTCGCTAATATTTTTATTTTAGCATCATCAGGGGAATATTTATTAATTTATCTGTTACAAACAATAAATAAAAATTATGAAAATTATCATTATTATATATTATTTGTAACAGATAAATTAATAAATATTCCCCTGATGATGTTAAAATAAAAATATTAGCGAAACGTTGGGAAAACAGTGGAATAATTTAGTTTTATTCGCACATAAAATATAGATTTGAAAGCCTTCTTACATATATATTTAATATTAAAGAAGAACCCATCGGAGTATATATAAAATAAAAAAAGTCCACTAATAAGTTTAACACCATTCATAGACGCCAATAAAGTTATTCGCGTTGGCGGTCGCTTAAATATGCCAATCTGCCGACGATAAAAGGCATACTATGATTTTACCAAATAATCATCATTTCACGAAACTACTCATTAACTTCGCTCATCAAATCACTTTGCATGGTGGCACGCAATTATCGCTAGCATATATTCGACGGCAGTTTTGGATAATACATGGCCTAAAAACAGTGCGTAATCAACTTCGACATATGGGCTTTACAGCGATTTATTGGACGACTTGGACTTTGTCGCGAAATTTAAAGTGACTGTGGCACTGACTTCATTGGTGCAGAAGCCATTCTCAAAACCAATTACCAAAAATTTCGAGATGAATGTGAACGCGAAGTAATTTCCAAACTAACTGAGCAACATATTCAATAGCATTTCAATACACCTAATTCCCCCAACTTTGGCGGACTTTGGGAGGCCAATGTAAAATCCAGGGAGATTTTTTTAATAGGGGATGCTTTGCTGTCTCCACCGGAGACGTCGGCTTCAAACAAATTTTTTCTACACAATATTTTGAACTGCAACGTTTAGTCCAACAGTTTTGGACAAAGATGGGTCCACGGACTTGCTCTCCCATCTTCAAGCTCGCCCTAAGTGGAGACAACAAGACCAAATGTATAGGTGGGCGAACTTGTTTTAATAAAGGATGACCGGCTACCCCAATCATGGCCGTTAGGCTGTGTTATGGATCTACATCCAGGATCCGACAACCTCGTTCGGATCGTCACTGTTCGCACACAACAAGGCCTTTACACGCGATCGGTTTTTAAAATCTGCAGATTACCGATCCAACTTCCGACGAGCATCTTCCTAATTTGATGCCGCTTTATCTTCTAATAGGTGTTGTAATCCTTCATGCACCTTATTATCGTCAGCTACAATACACGTTTCGTAACATCTATGCTGGAGTCAGCATCGGGGCCGGCCATGTACAATACGCAACGAACAACATTAATCTTTTCATTACAATAAAGTTCCAACGGACGCGGCATAGTTTGTACAATAAAGTTCCAACTCAGTAGAACGCGGCATAATTTGTAAAATAAAGTTTGGGCTATGCAGCCAACTGCATGCGTCAGCACTTTTACCTACTTTTTCAATTGGATGCATACCAGCAAGTTTTCACCAAATACATTTTAAAACTATTGAAGATCAAATTTTATCCTATTCAACGTAAAATCAAAGTTATTTGTATAATACATTTATTCAATAATAATAAAAATTATCACAAGCCCAAAGCTGAGTCTCCTTTGAGTTTTCTTTAGAGGAAGAAATTTCATGACATTCTGTCGATTTTGAGCTACGCTATATTGCTTCGGGGAGTCAGTTTACTTCAAATGTAATTACAACCAGAAAGGTAGGGTGCTCCTACCTCTTCCCACTAGCTGCAGAAAATCATATCTTACACAAAAGGGACCCCAGTAACAATAGTAATCCACAATACTACACACCCAAGTACCCAGATCTCTTGAAATATAATTTTGCCTACAATGATGACTGGTGCTAAAAGGGCCTAGTGGATCGTATGTTCTTGCGATATCAGATAGCTGTGGCGTTTTGTAATGGGTCCTGTGTACGAAGTACGCGATGTTTTGTATTCGATGTATCTGACAGGCATTTCCAAAAAATACCCAATACCTTGGTTTCTTTGTTCAATGCTAAGCTATCTCTCAAATTTAAAAAAAATCCAGAAAACAAATAAAAATTAAACGAAAATTAAAAAAAAAAAAAAAAAAAAGCATAAAAAAAAGAAAAAAGAATTTAAAATAAAAAAATAATTAAAAAAAGAGAGAGATACAGAGTGAAGGGAAAAGGGTGAGAAGAAAGGGGGGTAGAAGGAAGGGGGAAGTAGGTGGAGATGAAGAAAGAAGGGGGGGGGACAAGGAAAAAGGAAGAAAAAGGGGGGGAGGAAAAGAAGGAGAGGGGGAAAAGGAAGAGGAAAGAAATCAACGGAGGTAAAAGGAGGGGGGAGAGGGTGGCAAGGAAAGAGGGATGGCACAGGCCAATGTTCGCCCGGCCCTGCAGGTCTGTTGTTGTAGCTGGT
>JARSSU010037548.1:0-24172 GCA_029619165.1 Eurosta solidaginis
GGCGCCACGAATTGCTCAACGGATTATGATCAGATATGTAAGGCGAAAGAGTGGGGAAGAAAATAAAAACACCAAAAGGATTTCGTATTAATAAAAAGAATTCACAAAGTGCTTTTATTTATATAAATACAACAAGTGTTAAGAAAGGTTTAACAAATGTTGTGGAAAATGATATATATGTGATAATAATTTTGAAAAGTTGAACTTACGTGAACGGGCGATTACGTGTTCCTTTGCTGGCTGCTGGATTAAAAGAGGACGAGCCTCTTTGCGACATGAGCCGATGAACCCGAGATACAGGACTTCTGCATAAGTACTGTCCAAACTGTCTGTCGCCTTTCCACCGCGTGGACAAATGTAACAGCAAGTATCGCTGCAAGAGGTGCCAAGAGAAGCACCACACCATGCTTCATTTAGATGAGCGTCGAGCAGTATGCGACGAGACGACCACAAACGGCGAAGACAACACGTCCGACGACGCGTAGTCAATCAACCTCTCGGGACCGGCTAAATCCTGGGCTCAGCAGGTGGAAGAAGAAGAGATGGAAGAAGAAAGAGAGAGAGCGGAAAAAGAGCATGCGAAAGCGGAAATGAGGTCGTCAACGAGCAGAAAATAGAATGCGCAGTTTCCGACCGCTGTTGCAGCACGAACGAAGGGCGGAGGAAGAGAAAAAAACTCGAAACCAACAAAATAATTGGCGGCACCGTGCGGTCGGACCCCATTGAAACTCAGCTAAATCGTCCAAACTCGCAAGGCAGCAACGGCGAAAGAAATCGACGCCATACTCTCTTGAAGCCCAAAATACAATAAAGCTAACGCGCGACACGCCGGAAGGCTTCCGGACAGGGCGGCTGCTCCAGGCTACACCATCGCCCATCATGCGGCCTTTCGTGCCCATTGCGCCGACGGCCATCATACGAATCGAATCGCGCGGGCATTTACACCTGGTTCGGGCCATTATTGATCCCTGCGCCACCAGCACGATCGTCGATGCGGAGCTGGTACGCGACTTACAATTGGAGCGCCAAGGGCATGGACAATGCACCCTCATACTGCGCGGCAAATTCGGAGCGTCGACGCGCATAACAACCCAAGCAGCCGTTGTCGAAAGCCATTTCCGTTTGAGTCCACCGTCCAATGTGGACCCCAAGATTGCCGCGCCCTTTGAGTTCATGCGGCTGGCGGATCCGCAATTCTACCGCTCATCACCGATACAGCTTACACTCGGCGCTGACATTTACGCCGAAATGATGGTGAGCGGTACACCGGCATCGACAGTTGGCGGTCTCCTAACCCAACCGACCGTGTTCGGGTTGGTGGTCTCGGGAGCCTGCCAAAAATAAATATCCGGCTTTCACGCCTCACACATGCGCCATCTTATATATATTTAAGTAAATATGCACGGAATTTAAAACCACGTACGTATATCTAATAACTTCTTTTCTTTTTCCACAGGAGAGCGACCCGTGAGGTCAACTATCTGGCGTGTAGTGCTTGCAGTCCGCATCTGCACTGCCTTCTTTCGTTACAGCGCCTTACTGGACGTGCGATCACGTGGCATCCCTTTTTTTTAATTTTTTTCTTTCTTGCTTACGGCAAGGGGGCCGGTATGTTTAGGCCACAGGCCTAAATATATCTCTCGTAACATAACTTTCTTTGGTTATTTTCTTTCGTTACTACCACCCATATATTCTTGTGATCACTATACACACAGGCATGTGTGAGTGATAGTACGTATGTATCTTAGATTTTTTACCGCTGTGAGCCCGCGGTATAGCAACTTTGTTGCCGGGAAACCCAACGAAGGAGCTGTATCTCGGGTTCATCGGCTCATGTCGCAAAGAGGCTCGTCCTCTTTTAATCCAGCAGCCAGCAAAGGAACACGTAATCGCCCGTTCACGTAAGTTCAACTTTTCAAAATTATTATCACAGCGAGCACTGAGCGTTTCTTTGTCTTTACCCCAAGTGCTGCCGGTAAGAGATTTGAGGATTTTATTACGGCTCTGGATTTTCGGTACAATTGCGGTTACATGCTCTCAAAAATGTAGATCCTGATCAAACGTCACACACAAGACAGTCGGTAGCGTAATGCCATCGACGTGGATGTTCAATATGGTCGAAATTTGGCGCGGCCATGTTGTAAGTAAGGTCGCCGATGATTTGTTTAGTGACAATGCCAGGTTTGGCGAGGCGTAGAAACTGGAGAGATCGGGCAGATTGCTGTTTATTTTGTTACTAAATTCATCGATCTGTGGGCCTGGGCCTGTGGCCATTATTGTGCAGTCATCGGCGTAAGAATCGATAGTGACTCCTTCTGGTGGTGAAGGTAGCCTTGATATGTAGAAGTTAAACAGAAGTGGGGATAGGACACCACCCTGTGGCACCCCTTGTTTAATTCTTCCTGGTCTGAATGTTATGACAGATAATTTGCCTACTGTTCGGTCACATAGTTGGGTTATCAGTTGTTTGTTCATAACTTCTCCAACCCAATTGTTAAACCCTTTTACGTGAGGCGAATCTGATCGCGGTCGCCAAAACCTTCGGAGAGTGACATTATCTTTACAACAGCAACAAAAACAACGATAATTACTGTTTTCCCTTCACAATGCGATCAATTTGTTTTCCTGTCCTTTGGCTAGGAGACACCCAAGTAGATTGGTTTATTTTCTATGCTCCAGGAACTTGGTTCTACAGCTATCTATATTTAGAGTGGCAGCGAAGTCCAAAACCTTTAGCCGTTGGGAGACATTGAATCGTGAATACTAAGTTTTCCTACTGTATGACCAAAGACCTTCCTTGGACTTCTAAGGTGGGGCAGTCGGCCTCATCATCTCTTAGCGTGTAGTCCAAAATAATCACACTTTTATGTAGCGAGCTGACACTGTCAAGGTAGCAGAATCCTTTTTTTGTTCATTGGTAAAAATTGTTTTACATTTGTTTTATTATATAAGTTAGATGTTCCTTCTTCTGTATTTTGAGGAATGATAACTGTAAGTTTTCTCAGAAAACAATTAACTAATCGGCAGAGAGTTACCATTATTCATGGAATTCCCTATATAGTACATGCTCGCTTTTACCCGCACTTAGTCTTATTTAAATTGTTTTTATGGTTTTATTTTTTAAACCATAAAATACTAATTAAACTTAAATGAAGCGAAGTCTTAAGTAAAGGCATTCATGCGCTCTTTGTAATATATTCACATTTAAGGAGTAATGGGAACTCAAATGCAAATTTCAAATCGTGACATCGAGTTTAAATTAATTATTGAGATAAGATGAAATAAAAGATGCAAATCATCAAACACGCGCTAAATTTTTTACGTAAAAAGTAATAACACATAAAGATTAAGTTATTTTAGGGTACGGAATAAAATTTAGTTTATAATTTAAGAACGTAATTTTAGTATATTTAATAAACAAAATAAATGTGGCGCAATAAGAAAATATGAAACTAGATTTGGCTTTAGGTGTGAATGAAATTGCGAAAAATTAAGGTTCATAGACTAATGCTATATTTACTACGGACGGATCTAAAATGGCTTGCGGAGTGGGTGCGGGAGTATTTGCGACTGTCCCGCCCACGTCCTTATATATGCGGCTTCCCGACTCGGCAAGCGTGTTTCAAGCTAAGATTTTCGTTATCCAAGAGACGTGTAAAACGTTAATGGATATCAATGGTAACGGTAACAGGGTAGCCATTTTCTCCGATAGCCAGGCGGCTCTTGACAGGGACGCTATCATCAAACCTAATTGGGCAGTGTAGGGAGAGCGCCATGATTCTGGCGAGCCGGCAGATCGTTACCCTGATATGGGTACCCGAACATCGAAACATACAGGGTAACGAGATGACGGATGAGCTGGCACGGCGTGGAGCGGCTCTTGATATCTCAGGAGCGAAGAAGGTCCTTGCATCCCTGGGACTAATCAAGGGTCGCATCTACCAGCACTGGTTGAGTGAGGCCAACAAGATGAGGAATCGGTTGCGGACCTGTAGAGTTTCCCAGAGCATATGCCCATTACATAACGAAAAATAATCTATAGCTGTCTTTAGGATGAACAGAAGGGATATACCCAGAGTACTTGCGATGCTCACGAGGCATTGGAGAATTAGGGTACATGCGGCACTGGAACAGAATACCTCCTGTCCCAGCGTCAAGCGTTCGGAGGCGGATGAAACGGTTGAGCATCTGCTGTGCGAATGCCCTGCACACTGTCGAAGCAGAATAAAGTTTCTTGCAAAGCCCTTTTTCGAAAGCCTCCCAGAGCTCAAGGATGTTAGGTCGGGCGAGCTTCTCAATATATTACCGATTCTCGACTATTCAGTAGCCTTCTATTGTCGTTTGATTAACTGAACTGTCGAATAAATAAACTCAAATGTTCTTTATGCAAAAGGCTCTTTAGTAGCAGTAATACTACGTTAGTAGAACTTCACAATTTTGAAATTCGCCCACTTCACTTACAACGTTTATAAATCAAAATTAATGACTATTCCTTAGATAGCGCTGCTTTTATACTCTTTTCCGCAGACAGCTTTCTCGATTAGTTGCTTGTTTATTTCTCCTATCTGTATACATCTCATTTTATCTGTTGTCTTCTATGCATTAGGCTGTGTATTGTCGTCTACGCTCTTAGCTGCTATATACTTGTATGCGTAGCTGTTTGTTGTCTCATTTGATTAGACTACTGTTGTAGTTGTGCAGCATTTATTTACTAGCGATATAGTGATGTCTTAGAATAGCTAATACTCGTCACAATATGAATGACGCTAAATCAATTTCAAGCGCCATTTAAATAAAATAAAAGCCATGACAAAGGTTTATTTTTTAATTCTCTCAACAATTTTGATTAAAGCTTACAACAAAAAAAAATTCGCTTCAGCCTTTCATATGACATAACCTTTGAAAATGGAGCTCTTGCTCCTAACTTTGGACTTCGGTACATCTTTAGCTAGGCCCACAACGCACACTTTGCTCAAATTCAATGCGCTTATATTCAAAACAAGTGTATAAACAATTTTTCGAATAATTTTGCAAATATAAATCGGTACAGCTCAGGTTCGTTGTCAAATCGGTACTTTATTTCTCCAGATGATAGACTGATCTTATAAATACTTTTCAAATTCAAAACGACCTGAAATTCGGCAGTTTGGCACACTTTCCTCGTTAGAGTATCACTAAAATTGTATTGGTATAAACAAGGTGGCAGTGTCACAAATAAAACATTCTTTAAATAACTACATTTTTTTATATTCAACAAGTAAGGATGTATAAATTTGGGCGAAACCGAACATTATATAATGTGTACTCTCATATAGAAATGTTAGGAACATTAAATGATATGAAACCTGGAATATACTACTTATATATATGCAAATATCGTAACATATCTGTAATGGTGATATAATAGCATGCCATAAATATTGCATAAACTACAGACGCATATGTCTATAGTCAAAGCCAATGGGAGATACAGAGACGAGAAGTAAATAGGCTACTATTCGAAAGGGCTGTTCAAGAAGGGTATAGACCCTGGTATAAGAGTTGTGGCGAAACCAAATGAGTGCCATATAAGCAGCACATTCTAGGAAACAATCAATCAGTTTGATTTTAACATGTTCTAAGTAAAATATGCGAATAACCTCAATTTTGAAGTTCTACTATCATAATAGGGCTATAAGTAAAGGCGATTTTTATATACCAAAAATTTGAATTTATTTGTTCAGTGATTCTAAGGATAACAGAGGGCAAATTATATTCGAGAATTCTTAAGTTTCACTACAATATATTTGCAATATCGTTATAGTTAAACTTTTAGCAATTTTTTTTTGAAAGTGGATGAGGGTCTGAACCAATTTTACTCAATTCTATATGTAATACCAAGCAACAGTATTTTAAATTAAAATTTTTAATGCTACTACACAATTTTTCATTTGCACAATTTTGTAATGAGAGAGAATGAAAGCTGTGTACACCTTTTATTGTTTCCATGAGTGTATGTACGTTTGTACGCATTGTTAAAACTTTAACACCACATCGCACTTGTCCTCTTCTTTGATTTATTATTTGTGCCAAAGAAGCTGTCATTCGACGGCCACAGTGACCAGTAAAAGGAAACAAATTTTCTTAAATAGTGTGAAAGGGAATATAAGTTTTTTCGCATAAAATTAAATCAAGATAAAAATTGACTAAGCGTCTGGTGTTCAAAACCATGCTAATTAAATATGTAAAAATTATGTGTAGCGTAGTAGCAAATAAAACGGATTATATTAGTTTACAGATAACGCTAGCATATGTAATTGTGAAAGGCCACACCAAAATGAAACGTTAGTAGTTTCAAGAAAACTGACAAGTTGATTTTACCATTAATACCAAACAAAAGTTGTTTTTTTTTATATCGAGTAAGTTCGCCTAAATACGAATAAAATGAAGGGATTACTCGTATTTTAAATATAAGCTTTTAAAAAATGTAAAAGTGTCGTGTTGATATTGTGGCGAATTTTGACATCACTAGACTGTTAGTAAATAATCACACAACAACAAAAACATGAAGCAGACACTTTTATATACATGTCCACGTTAAAGCTGGCAACCCTTATGTACAAGGCGACAAAAAGATATCTCACACACACACATGTAGTCATCAGCCGAAGTAGTTACTCACACATACACACGCATATAAACTACAAATACACACGCATATAGCTGGTAACCAAGCAGGAGATTATAGAAGGTGAAACGTATAGACTTTTGGAGAAATATGCGGACAAGGCAACAGAGAGTATAAAAGCAGCGCAAGCTGAGCAATGTCTTATCACTTTGATTTAAACACGCAATTAGTTGTAGTAGTATAAATGTTATTGTGAAGTGCTCTCAAAATAGTCTAATAAAGACCATTTTGCATTACCGAATATAGGAGTTATTTATTCGACAATTTAACGATTCGAACGCTTGAAGAAGGTGTATAATAACAAAGATTTCCCAAAGTTCGTTACAATATGAACTTCCATACAAACAGGAGAAATTGTTGCAAAAACTATATAACCTCCATATTAGCGACCTTAGTAGTTGGGTAAATAATGCCTTAGAAAAAATAGTTTAAATCTTTAGTAAAATACCATTTCCTTTTATTGAAAGGTATGAAAAGAGGATGGTTACTTATATTTTAGTTTCCTTTAAGTTTAATCATTAGTTAAAAAGTGTGCTGCTGCGTTGCGGCCTGCTAGTCTTAACTACTTTCCTGATAACTGCGTAGCACGACTTGGTCGAGGATTTCGTTCCATATCCTCTATAAGTGTTGCTTGAATTGTTGCATCTCCTTATGCAGTTATCCCATGGATTTCAATCCATAGAGATGGACAACCATTCATCCGAAAATATAAAATAATGACGATCGTTTTTGAATTGGTTCTATACAATTTTAACTCTTTCTCAAACCGTCTATACTGAGTGAATTAATTTTCATCTTTTGTCATAATTAACAGTAAGGACACGCAAATCGTAACTGAACAAAATTTTTGATTGCGCTTCCTACACTCGGCAGAATAGCGCTTTAAACCTCGCACCACTGTATTTGGGACAGCGCATACTTCGGTTCCAATCTAAACGCATTGCCCTCCTTCCAATATACATTTGTTTCATATGAATTGATACATGTACTTTACCAATTCTTCTTATCACCTACATTTAAACATCATATTTAATTTAAATTTTTTATGAAAACTTTAGTTATTGACTTTTTTCTATAAAATTTTTTGATCAACTACGATGTATTGTGATATAATTAATGACTTGATTTGAAGAATTGTCAACTTCTATGGTGTGACACAATTTTCTGTGATTGATGTGATGTAATAGCATATGGCGACATCAAGTAATGAGTTGAAGTCTGGGCCCGTACACGTAATACGATCCGTGACAAATAGTACTCGTTAGATCCATAACCTTTATAATTTTTAGAAATAGTTTCAGAGTTGCATAGTTATCGCTTGAGTGAAAAAAGCTTTCATTCACTGATCGTAACACGTAATACGGGCCCTGATCTGATAGCAACTTATCAAATCTTTTACATTTTTAGTTTTGATTATTTATACTATGTACAAACACACTCCAAATTGGCAATTTATACCATATGGGCAATTTATCATGCAATTTATCATATAATAAATTGCCAATTTAAAAAAAATTGCGTAATAAATTGCTGCAAACTGCAAATGCAACATTGTAAAGTGTGTTTATTGTGTAGATTTAAACGTCAGTTACGCATGGCTCAACTATATGGTTGGCTCATCTCATCAGCTGTTTTTATGTTTTTAATTTCACTGGAGTAGGGAATTGTCAAAAGAAGATGGCAAACTCAAAATGAAACCAAAACATTGAACACATTTGCTTGCAACACACAAAAATTTCAAAGTTTTATGTTTTCATTCCATTCCATTCGCCTAATACCAACACGCACATTTTGGCAGTCTGAAGAAAGGGATGTTGTTGCTGTAGAGATGAGCCAACCAGCTATCAAATTACTATTGTTGTATGAACACCACTCAATTTAAATCGAAATAGTCTCAGTTTATTTTTCTGTTTGAACTTAGTATTAGCTGTATTGGCATCATGAGTTGTGATACGCTACCATTTGATGTGATATGATATCATATCATTCGAGGTGAAAGGAAATTAAGTAATTTATAAAATAAAAAATCGTTACGAGAGTACCCGAAGCCTAATGAATAGTTTTTAAAGTTCTTGGGTGTATATTTTTTCCGCTGTGATATGACCTTAATTGAAAAATGTTCCTCTTTGATGGTTCGATACAATTTTCTTGGGTTTGATAATGCTGTAATAACATATGAAGATATCAAGTGATGAGTTGAAATCTGATCTTATAACATCCTATATGTTTTCACATTATTGATTTTATTCTCTTAGCTGTGTTGGAATCATATTATGTTGTGATGCACTACCGCATCATGCGATATGATATCATATCACTTAAGGTAATAGGAAGTTTAGTAATTTATAAAGTAAAGTAACGGGGATCCTTGCAAGAGTACCATAAGCTTAAGGAACAGTTTTAAGATTTTTCTTTCCGTTTGTGGTTTTTTGTTCCAGCAGTTTTATGACTTTATTTGAAGAAAGTTTTGTGGCAATTTTCTTTGGTTTGATATGATGTCTTAGCATATGACGATACCTAGCGAGGAGTTGAAATCTGAGTTAAGTGCAAGAAAACTATTGCCGGAAATTCTTCTATTTCATAGATACCTGCAAAAAACTACGACCAAATTTGAAAATGACTAAGTCAACAATTTTCGGACAAAAGTGCTGACAATTGTCGATCAAACAAAATCGTCTTTACAATGATAACAAAATTAAATAATTCTGAAGGAAGCAATAGGAAGGCAAACTTTGCAAACTTATTTGTATAATATTGAATATAAATTGATTGTTTCTCACTAGTTGTATTACTTTTAAGTCCATAAGAATAAATAGTATTTTTAGCGAAATTTAAGAAGGAAATGATGTTTGTCAATGCAACAATTTTGAAACCCGCAGGGACTATTTTATCATTTTTTTAAGAAATTTGATATAGAAACAAATTAATCTTGACAAATTTTTCTGTGAAACAAGTTTATCAGAAAGCTATTAAATTGTCTCTGACAAAGCGACAAAATTCTGTCATGACAATTATATAGAACACGTCACTGATCTGGTGTCATATTAAGTGATTTGATATCATATCATTTGATGTGATAGAATATTAAGTTATTTATTTATAAATTAAAATAAAACTGGAACATGCCGAAGTCTGCACTTTATCGATATAAAAGATATGATCCTAGAATCTTTACACTATGAGCCAAATGAACAGGTTTTAGAGATTTTGTCTGTATGTGTGTTCACTTATCACGCAAAAACTGCAGTAAATATGAAACAGTTTTGCTCCTGCTGTATACGGTGATGGCAATAAAAGCAAATAAAGTTGTAAGGGAACTTTATTGATATTGAATGGATATAAAATAGAAAATTCGCAGAATATTTGCTTCTTTATTTACAAATTCACACTTTGAATATAAAATAAAGTTTCATAGCCCTCCCATATCCTCACATATAAATTCGATTCATATGAAAGTGCAAAAAAAAAGCACTTCCATATGAAGCCAAGACACTTCGGTATGATCATATATGTATATTGCTATTACAGGCTAGTTACACGTACAAATATTATAGTGCCGATATATTTCTGTTTAAATATTTTTGTTTTTATATTCAATAATCGAATGTATCTAAATTTAAATTTTTTCTTGTCACACTCATGCTGCTGGAATCCATGGCGGAACGATACAAGGGGACAGCATGGGACAGCTGATCATACCCTTTTTTTATTTGGTTTGATACATCAACTTTCGGCGCAGTACGATTTTGACATTTGTCCATCGAATTTACAAAAACAAAATACATGGAATTTTTATTTATGTTTGTAGGTATGTCACCATGCTGCCACCTTGTATCGTTCCGTCATGCTACAATCACAAAAATTGTGTAGGCTGTCTTGTTTTGATTTCGAATTCAAAACTCATTGCGAGCATTTTTTATTAGCAATATAAGAGTGTTACATACATATATGGGTATGAAACTCAAATTTACACTAACAAAAATTTTTCTAAAACAATTTAGAAAAAATAGTTTAATTCAAAATTTATTCATTAAAGAGGCCATCAAAATTCTTTGAATATTTAATATTTTTTTTTCATTTTAAAAAATATTAAATTTGTTGAACAGCGCTGCCTTAGAGGTTTTGATTTCAGTGCTGACAAAATCTGTCGCAATCGAGACCACCTATCATCACGATCTATTGTATTTCTTAGATGAAATCCAGACAGAACTTCCCTTCCAATTTGTATCGCGCTATTTCATAATTTTTTCCACAATTTGGCAGGACGGGAGCTATATGTTTTATGCTGACTACGAACGGCATCTCCCGAAATACGATTTTTTGTTGGCAAATTTTTTATGGCAGAAATATACTTGTAGTGTTTGATGTACCTTTTACCGAGATTTGAGCCCAGGACCTTTGGCAGCAGCTTTAATACTTTAGATAAGGTTAGGCCATGTTGGCTGCCACACACTAAAACACTGGGCATATTTGAGCCAGCTGGCAGATTGAGATGCCGTTGAATTAGGTACATTCCTTTCTTCTTAAATATGTAAGAGCTGAACCAATTTGTATAACGGAGCACAGAATGTGCCCAGTTAACATTCGTTGAAGTGCTTTTTCAGATGTTTTCATCATGTCCTTGCCGGAAAGACATTGCTCAATAGACGTATTCACCACTCTACATCTCCGATTAAGATTGAGTCGGGCCTAGTTTGGTTCTCAATAATGCGAAACTAGTTTGTCTAGACACCTCACAGGTTCGCGGCATTACCCTTTAAAGCACCAGTTTGAAAAAAACACATTTACTTTCTACCTTAGAGAAAGTAGCACCCAGATTAATAACAATAGAAACATTTAAGTGTTCCCATTCATCCCGAAAGAAACTAAAATGTGATGTTGGATGACTGACACAATTTCTTCAACTTTTACTAAAATCGAAAGCGATTTCTATGCGCCAAACCAAAAGCCGATTTAGCTAATTTGCAATTTTTGTTTAAAAAATAATCTAAAGTAAAATTATACTAATTAAGTACAATGTTCGTTATGATTTAATTACATATATTTTTATTCTTACAAAAAATCTGCATTCTGCCAATCTTTTCAAATTAGCTTTCACGTTTCTATTGCCTCACAAAAGTGAAATTTTACATCTGGTTTTGAACAATGATTTCATTTTTTTCAGTATTTTTTTCACATCGAAACTTAGGTATGTGACCACATTCAACGATTTCGACAAATATAATGAATGTGAAAAAAAATTGTGTTTACCTTGCTTCTTTTGATTGTCAATTATTTTGCACCTTCTTTCCCGCATCGAATTCGATTAAAAATAAAAATCTGTGAAATTAGCTCCTAATTGCAATTTTTTTTACAATGAATTCTCGCTTACATCATAACACCAGGCGCAAAAGTTTGATAAGGTATAGTGAAAGAGCAAATTTTGATTGCATGTGTATGAATGTACATTAGACGGAGCCCAAAAAAAGTTGGGAAAGTTCACCCCTAAGAGAGGGTCTCGGAATATTTTTTTATTTTTTTTTATTTGATTGATCCTTGCAAATACAGCCGAAATTTGTTTTTTGTTGTAAACTTATTATTTTATAACAGATCTTTTAAATTTCATATGTTATAATACCCTTTTGAGCACCGAAGTCGTTTTCTTATAGTTTTTTTTATTTTCCTCAAACTATGAAAAAACGTGTACGAAAAAATTACAGCTGTGGCCAAAGGGACATTAAAGGAACAATAGAGAATCCCAAGGCGAAAAGAATGGCATATCCACTTTACAACAAAAAAAATTTCAGTTGCATTTGCAAGGATAAAAATTTAGTTTTTATATTTTAAGATATGCTGAACATAAGCTTCAAATATAGGGGCGAACTTTTGCAACTTTTTTATTTCGTATCGGGACCAACCGAGCGTCAGAGTCTTCTGAGCGATGTAGCAACCAAAAAGCAATGAATGCAAATCAACAAATAAGCACTTTCGATTAAAGAGCCAATATGCAGAACTTTATAACTCAGAGCTAATTTAAAAATTTGACAAAACTTTGTGAGAATAATCCACATGAGAAGCTAGCGCTGAGTTTACTCGGACGTGGCCTAAATATCTAAAGTGTATTAGCTTCTCGAAAATATTTATCTATGCATGCATAGGTCTAGTTCTCAAAGCTCTAGTTCTCAAACAGTAAAAATATGAACACATTTAAGAATAAGAAAATTGTGTACCGGAAAACAGCCAAATACGTCCAGTACAGTCAGCCCGTTAGGGGGCTTAGAATGTACCTCCTGCATGTATGCCTGGCATAAGAGGCGTCTAAAACGCCCCATTGACTGGAGGAGCTGTGTAGCAAAACGGCTTCAATGGCATGCCAGTGCAATTTATAGCTTCTCCAACTCAATTATCAAACTCACTTACCCGTAACGAATCCGCCGAGGCCCTGGCGATCCAAATTTCTTCACTAAGCTAGGTAGTGGGAGGCAGGGTGGCCTATGAGGCTCAATTTGGTCATATTCAATCATTCCCGAGATGATCGTTGCTTGTTACATCAATAACACTCCCTAAGACCTTCGGGAAGAGCCTTATCACTACAAGCGACTAAAAAGAGAGAATTTCATTAGAGGCAGATACTCCGAGACAGTCCATAGCCATAAGAAAAGCTTGCGTCTGCTTTTCCAATATCTGGATCTTCTACACATAAACTAAAAAAAGTTGTTTAGTAATGAATTAAACCCTGCACGTTCATGTAACCAGTCGACATCGAATTTATATGCGAAAATGTTGCCAAGGCACATACATACATATATTTCTACATAAATGTACATTGAAACCGAAATTTTGCTATTGAAGTCTATATTACAAACTCCCAGCAGCGCTACAAATTAATTATTCAATTTATAAAAGACATATTCGTTCACAGTCAGCAAACTTTAAACTAATCATGGTAGCGATGTTTTAGAGCTGTCATCCAACAGCGTGCCCTCTGGCTCTGTTCCTTCACACAAACTAGGCTACATACATAGCACATCTGGCACAACAGGGTATTAAGCATCAGCAACTAAAATGTTTAAGCAACAGCAACAAAAATTTAAAAAAGAACTTTGCTCACTTAACTAAACCGCCATCATTGAACGTTGCTAGTCCATTGATACACAACAACCAGCAAATATATTATTTCGATAAGAGTTTGGCAATTTAGAGCGTTGTGTGGGCTACAAAAAAAAATCAAAAACAAAACAAAATTTGGCTAAAACGAATAAATATAAGGTAAGCAGGTAATATACAAACATTCATACATATGTTAGTTCATATATGTATGTATGTAAGCACTTAGGCATACTCGTACTCATATATAAATACACATATACTATGTACTGCCGTCTGACTTCATACATAGTTATTTAATTCGGTCTTTAGTATTATTTTCACATAATGTGATATATGTATGTATGTACTAATCTTGATGGCACACTTAACCACATACTCACACAAACAAAGCTGTTTGTATTCATATCACCCTTATCGCGAAGTTCACGCGGAAAATTGTTCGCCTTCACTTCTTTTGTTCGGGTGAACTTTTTCCGCCTATCGGCAATTTCGGGCGAACCAAAAGTTCACTTCGAAACAGCTGATGCTCTATTGCGAATTGGTAGTGAACAAATAATTTACTTACAATTGTGTAAATTTTGTAATCAAGCATACATATATTTCCTTAAAATACAACAAAAATAGAAATAAAAAATGTATAAAATAATGTTTAGTATTGCACTTAGGTTGGTATTGATTGGGCGTGAGGAGAATATACATAAATGTGAAAGCGGTTCGGAGGCAATTAAGGGTAAGTTCTAACCTTGGAGCTAAATGATTCACTGTAAGCTAAAAATTACTATTTTCAGCACTTTTGAATGACAAGTTAATTTTTTTCAATTAGTTTTCGCCAATATTACAGGCTAAACAAGTCGGCATTCTAATATTTGCTAGTTATTCTTACCCCTCCTTGCCACCATTGAAGCAAAAAATTTGGAGTTCCACTAATTGTAAAATTGTGTACATGTCTTCGTTTTTTCGCAAAGGGAAAAGGCGTCGGAAAGGACCATGAAGTGGGTCTTAGCCAATCTTGTTTCAGTGAGGTGCTCAAACTTTTGGAACCGTTTGCTTTGTCCACAATGGATAACTTGGCCGACTGATACGTTGTCATAAAAAAAATAGAATTTAAATACTTAGCAACACAGGAATTTCACTTTTTTCCACTCAGCTTCCGATTGTGCATTATTTATTGATTTATTTCTAATAATAAAAGTACATATAATTATAAGAGTACCAAATTTCAAAACAAAAAATTACTTATGTACATTTTGTTTTCCTGTCGTTCGCCTGTAAAATATAAGTGAACAAATTTGGGTGTTCATTTCGCCCGAACAAAGAGTTGCCGATAAGGTGAAATCTTTTTCGAACACGAAAATTTTTTTCGCCACCCTCTGCGATACGGTGAACAAAAACTGTGAATATTTTCGGGTGAAAATCAAACACGCGATAAGGGTGAATGGTTTGCGAAGCAAGTGAAGGTGCTGCGATCGTCATAGCAAGTTTGTTTCTTAAGTCTTTCGTTGTTTGCAAAAAGGTTGGGTGATATTTTGATTGTTGACCAAAGGCGTGCAATATAAATTAATTTGTAAACCATAAAGCTTTATTTTAAAAGTAAACAAAAGCACCTTTATACTCATTACATATATTATTAAGCCATATTAGTTTAAAGGGATCAATAGGTGGACTATTCGGGCTTATTTAGATTGACCTTTAATATGAGTAAATAGTGGAATTTATAAAATAATTATGATTATCATTTAAATTGACTTGAAAGGATGATTCCATTAATCGGTCATTTTATTTTTCTACCTTTGATTTAAATGGAAATTTAAATCAGAAAGTTTAAAGCAAACACAAAACATTGATTGTCGTTAGCTATGATCAACCTAAATAAGAAGAAGAATGTAGTGGCTGACCCAATTATAGAATATTATCATTGCATAATTAACTATTTAAGGTTCATGAATTTACTGTTCATTGTATCTTCAACGCTTTACTTAAACATCTCACTTGTTGATTTGCTGCTAATTAAAATTTATATTGTGTCCTAAAACAAAACGAGCCATTTGTGCACAGATAAGTGTGTGAATGGATTAATAAACGTGCATGGAATTACGAGAAGTTGGACGTAAGTAAATTTCAATTTCAACGTTCGTATATATTTACTTACTCGCACATGCAATATTGTGTAATAAAATAGCAACACTTCTGACGGCTTTGGTATACAAAAGAAACTTCACAAAAATCTCTCTAGCTCTAGCTGTATATAGAGTTATTATAATAATACTGATTTTGGCGCAGCTTAACACTAAGGAGCTTTAGGGCAAGATAAACTCCACTCTGTTATATATTTTTTCTGAGAAACTGGTATGGCAGAAACGCACTCAGATAGTTTCGCGACCGTTGCCGAGGTACTAAATTGTTTTAAAGGCTTAATCTGTAGCAACTTTTTGTGCTCTGCAGTGTAACATGAAATTTAACTTCCCACTATCCATTGCATCAAACCTTTCCAGAGGTGAAATATATATGTTTAGTCTTTATTCAAAAGTTGTAGATGACCTAGTTCAGGAGTTTAAAAGTATGTGTTTGGGCTTTGTTGAAGATCGAGTTAGCACTTAGTCAATCGAGAATTAGGCAGAGGTTCTACAAACCACGCTGATGAGAACACATTATTTATGTGGTAAAGTCAATACACACACGCAGCTTGAGGGGTTGAGAAGGGCAGCAGCTTACCATACCAAGAGAGTGGGAAGCGAGATATTAAGCTGGTCTGACTTAGCACTTTAAATTGGGCAGAATAGTTGAGGGCAGGACGTTATTGGAGATTATTTTAACGATGGTCTGATTTGTGATTCGCAGGAGCTAATCAAACGATCGCGAACGTAGTTAAACCACTGGGATGACCAAGGAGCTTGGTAGTGTCGTGAGACATCAGGACGCCAACATCTGAGTGACTTAGCGGTGGTATGGTAGCTTGCGGTAGGAGTTAAATTGCGGAGCGACCAGCAACGTCAGCGAAGTGACAGACGACGTACTTAAGGATAAGAGTATCGCATTTAATGCGGGACTAGAGAAGTTTTCTTTTGGCGATGTTCCTCGGCGCTATTTGCTTTCTTTTGCGATAGACCATTTTTGTAGTCGTCAATAAACGAGTCTACGAGGAATTGCGATGCTATAACTGCCTGTTTTTAAGTCTGGTTTTAAGGCATCGTTAGGGGATCGTCGTTCTGTTGACAGGCTACGTTTAAGAGCAAAACACCAGGTTTTGAGTTATAAGGACTCTGATATATGGACAAGGTGAGTAATTTTATTGGGAGGGGTACGCGGACGAAAGGGCCGATAATTAAAATCAATAGAAACATAGAATCCCTAATTATATATTTCCATAGCGCTATGAAGGGCAAGAAGAATACGTCCACTCCAATAACTCAGGACGTGAAAATCTCTCATAATGAATGTGCTATAAAGACTAATGCAAATATAAATTCTATCATTACAAGGTTGAGAAAATTAAAAAAGTTGTTAACAACTCATTAGGGATAAAGTAAACAGGGCAACTTCGATATGACGACCTATATGGCCAGGAGGATTGAGTCTAGGGAAAGATGAATACTGCAAATTTAACGGTTAATAAAACAGCGCTTTTGTAACTCCTCGGTGAACAAAAATGGGCAACCAAGCATGTGTAGTGCTCACTCTAAACAAACTATCGATTGGCCGCTTAAAGACATCGGGATCACGAATCGAGTGGAGTTAAGAAAGGGCAACGTACTTTGACATGGCAAGTGAGTGTGTACTGCCGAATTGTCGAACATCACAGAGCTCAATAAATCGAGCGCCGGATGGGCACGGCAAAATATCCTAGTGGTGACCCAGGTACCAAGCCTGGATCTTCAGTTCAAAAGTCCCTCAGGGCACAATGGAAAGTTGAAGTTATCCGCGTGTTCAGTCGGATCCCAGTTAGATAAAGGTTCAAAGATCCTGCGATCTAAAGAACTTCCCATCAAAACCCAAAGTATCAATCCCCACCCAAAAGATCGAAAATGCTCCCCGACGACCCGAAAAAGTAGGAAAAAAATTTCTCAAAAAAAATGAATCAAAATATGCGTTAGCCCTGCATAAAGAAAACAATCCCCCAAAATCAAGTATCCGTCCTCCAAAGGGTGTTCTATACAACAAAGTTAACTCATAGGTTATGAATAATACCATATGTGTGCCGCCAGGATTGACATAGGTAGTCCAAGAAAAAAAGTAGGCGTAAACAAGTGTGTGTTCGGATCTTAGATCTAAATAAGTAGGTGTAGTCTTTTGCCAATTATAATATATCTTATTTACACAATATGCTAACCGCAACTTAAGTATCATTAAAAGTAAAATTTTTAAGTTCTTGAAACTCATGATTTCCAAAGTTTACACGTAAAAGCGACTATGTGGAAACTAACTTGCAATTCTGCCATACTAATGCTATTACACATCATATTAAAAGATTGGTGCAATAAGTTCCTTCGCAACCACTAGGATTTAGCAAACATAAAAAATGGGAGTGTAGTTTGAAGCGATTTACTTTGTAACATATATGCCCACTGATTAAATGAGCAATATCGGCCACGAGAACGCCTCTCGATAATAGGTCTGTAGCCACTGTTTTCTAATGTTATTAGACGACAAAGAGGCCAGAGCTATGGTCCGTGGTCATTGGGATGGCGTCGGCCTGCCAGGATTAATTTTTTGCATAAGTTCGCACAGCTGTTGCTCATGGAAGCCTACGTCACGCCTAAACTTCACTTTGGGAGCAGGTCAAACGGAAGAATAGTTTCGGTACAACACTTGTAGTAGTTATATCAGCACCTTGGAATATGGTTTGTTATTGTTGAGTCAACATACGTCTCGCTCGGTCCTGTTAGGATACGCAGACTAGAGCGAGAGGAGTGGATGGTAGTTATGAGTCTACTAGCCCTTGCTGATCAGATCAGAAAAACGAGCGTAGCCACGAAGTTGGATATAAACGCTTCCACAGTGAATTTTTCTCTTGTCACATTTATATTTTATAAACAATACCTTGCCAAAAGGACTAACGCTATAATTATAAGAAAGGAAGAAATAATATCGAAAAAGATTGAATGCGATATGTTGTTTATGTATGATTTGTGGTGGGCATTTTAATTATTGAATTTTTTGTGATTTAGAGTCAATGCTTATGATGTGGTGGGGATTAAAACTCTAACTGTGGAATGATAAAATCATCCTGTTTCGATTGTCAACTCGGTGTCTGTCACCGTGACATTGTGTCGTAGGATATAGAAGCACTTTTGACATCTGTAGGTATAAAGGTCAACTGACTTTGACTTAAAGCAGTTTCACGGTAGGGATTCCCGGATCATTTGTTTCCCACGAGTCGTTCAAAATTTGTCTTAGAGGGCAACTAGCATCTGCATTAACAAATTCTCTCAATATGACACAAATCTGAACTAAAAAAACTCTTTTTTCCTATCCCTCGTTTTCCTTCCTATTTAACCTTAGTATTTTTAGTTAAAGCCAGGGGAATACTGTACATTTCAGGGGCGCCGGTTGTCCCTGTTTGAGTTGCAACAGGATGCGATCATGGTTGATGGTCTGAATCCCACCACCCATTCATGGGGGGGAACTGGTCCCACGGTGTCAGACCATATAGTTCTGTTAATAACTTGCTTTTTATATAAACGTATTGTTGCAGGGTGCAGACACGTTAATCAATGATCAAACAGAAATAGCTGGGAGTTGCTTATTATCATATTATTTCTTCTCATTCGCTACTCAATGCGAAGGAATTGCCAGATAAGCGACTCGCAATTGGAGAATGTTCGCAATCGTCTGTGTTTTTATTGTTCGTTCAGACCAATGAAAATCTTCTTTTCTTGAAAGTCTACTCGGCATCTAGATGATTGGGGTCACTTTCCGTCCTCACTTGATATCATCACCATGTCCTGTAACATTTTATGTTTTGTAATTCTTGCAGAATTTAGCTATTTCATCGGCTCTGCTCTCATTTTCCCCACCTGCTTATCGGTCCGCCCTGTCTCTCATTGGTGTTGTCGATTGTCGTTGTTTCACAACTCCTCAAAATTTTCAATTTCCACACCCGTCTCCGTCCATTATGGTAGTGATTCATGGTCTTACACAATAGGTTCTTATTCTTTTGCTGAAATATTTTGTATAGGTGGTGGCCATGGGTTTTAGACCAAACATATTCGTCGCACAGCGGTTGATTTTTTTTTTTTTTTTTATTGTATCGCTATTATGAATTTGTTTTTGCTCCTATTTTAAGGATGTTATTTGGATTTTTTTAACAGCTACATAAATCTTAGTGTATTAATCTTTAGTCTGTTATCTTGTCGATTGTACGCTTAACGATTTAACGTTCTTAGTATGTTTGCAGGCCGAGGTGTTACTTAGGGGTGAATCCTCATCTTTTAAGATAATCGTACTTTATTTAGGTTGTGCCGTTCAACATCATCGCTTATGGTCGGCTAGGACATTATAGTACGGAGGTCTACAGATTTAGATTCTTTGAGAATAAAATGATCGGGTGTGCTGCCAGTATGGAAATTTTTGATTCATGAGACAAATGAGAATACGATAATTACAAACGGGAAGGACCATATTAATATATTAAATCTACGAGGACCGCTACGATGCATCAATACGATATGAAGGAAAGGCGTTCCTGTTAAATAATTACGCTTGCACAAGTATGTACAGTGGTTCGTTTCTATTTGAGTAGGTTTCGAAGCGAGTTTAACGCCAGACTAGACCGGATTGACAGTCATCATCTCCCTTCTGAAGTAAACGGTGGCGGGCTTATTAACACTGGCAAGCTCATTAGTACTATTGTTTGCAAAAACATAATAGCGAGGCAATATGTGTAAGTGCTTTGAATTTGTTTTTCTCGATGTGAGCAGTTGCATGTCATGCCAATGTTTAAGTAGGTCTGTGTCAATTATGTGCTTCCTTGCACACGCGAAAAGGCTGGAACTGAAAAGATGAGTCCGCAACATACAGTTCCGACTAAGAGAAAGATAAATCTATGTAATATAAGAAGAAGGAAATTTATTGTCGAACGGAAAAAATTTTGCTCTTGAGTATAGTCCAGTTTAGTTTAATGCCTTTACTTAATAGTTGGTAAGATAGAGATGACGTATAATAGAGACACGGTAATGAATCTGGGCGTACGGGATGGTCCCCACAAACTATTCTGTTATTATAATGTCCTGGTATAAAAGTATTACATGGCGACACACAGTTGAACCGGTTCACCGTCTGTTCTAATGAGTATGTAAGTTACGCCGTTTAAGCAAAGTTTAATAGAGCAGAAAATATAAAGTACCAATACTTTTGGAACATTTTACTAGTATACAGATCTGCTTTACACATGTATGTACCTTTAACTCGGGCTAAAACTGGCATTGACTACGGTGAGTCAGATTTTTTGCAAGAACTATTAAATTACTGACATTCCTTAGGGCAAGCGCCTTCTCGTTATGAAATGGGATGCACAAATACCTTAACAAAAAAGCTGTATGACATAAGAATAATTAGTGAGAAAATTAGGAATATTATAGATCAATAAAATAAATTACAAGAAGGTGTTTATTACTGTTTAATCAGCAGAGACACTGAAGATTTTGACAAGAAAGATGATAATTACAAAAAGAGTAATGTTAGGTGAAGATAAGTGGAAGGATTTAGCAAGTCGACAGATAACCTAATTGAGAATGCATGGAAGTGAAGTAATTAAGTTTCTTTTCACAACACCGTGGTAGACTTGAAGGCGATGGTAGGTGTACACTTTGCTCTCTTCTATATCCAAATCCGTGCGATCATTCGACTTATGGTTCCAGAAGGTCATACTAGCATAGTGAGGCTTAATATAACAAAAAATATTATTATGGCTACTTTTTAAGTGTGCGTTTTTTTACATCAGAAAGCTCCAAGGTTAATAATACATGATAGCAGATGAAATGGATGTGACGTTCCATTATAGTGTTATAGTGTTACGTTAGCCGACATTGACTTTTGCGGGACGATATGGACTTAATTTCTCCAAAACGAGAGCTACCTGATTTATTGATAAAATGTAGGCGAGTCTTCGCTTAGTTTTCGATGTGAGCTTTCAGTAACTATTACTACGAATACTCGCGGGACTTAATGTAATTACTAAGTGTTCATTAGTTATCTTTAAGATAACATTAATGGGGTTAGAACAAACCATCGGAGCCTCTATTTTGTTTTATTAACTCAGCAACAAGCTCAGTTTTGGACTAATAATATGGTTAATAGCGAATGTGATTGTCATGCCCAATTACAAAGAATGTTTTGATTTATTTTTTTTCGAGGGGCCACTCCATTGTATGTCAGAATAAAACATACTGATACTCAGTGTATACAAAATTAGACTTGTGTAGGTATTGGAGCCAATACTAAGTCGCGTTACTTTATTTTAGATAACCAAATATAAGGGAAGTTTCAGAAAAGAGAAGCCGTTACATAACATTGGTATTGTTTGGGTGGTGAACAGGGCACATGGCATCCAGTAAGATATTAGATATCGACCGGCGAACGTTCTCGCTCAGAAAAGCATTTGAACTAAAACATCACGTTTTTCAAATCTGCTTGGCTCACGTTTGATATAGGGAACAGGGCGATCGATGAAATTAATATCCCTTCTTTCAGTCCACTAAGTATCTTTATTACCAGTATGCGCAATATTTTTTTTCCTTGACTTAAGCGTGCACAGGCGACGATGCACAAAGTGAGGAAATGGATCTCGCAGTACAATTATCTTGGATAAAATTGTGCCCGTGCAGAGTCTAACATTTTGGTTTCTGTATTTTTTTGCTTGTATTTATTGTTATAAAATATAAATAAGGCGAAACTTTGCGCTAATAGGAGGGAATTGTTATGAAATAACCATTATTTTTTTAGGGACTCGTAACATTTTATACGCCCTGTGTTAAGCTCTTTGCGGGGCAGGTTATCGTCTCAGCTCAGTTATGGTAGAGTGGTTTTTTTGCTGCGGAATGTAACACCAAGGGGTCGACATCTGGGGGGGGGGGGGGTGTGGTTGTCCGAAAGATTATATGTGGTGGTACATGGGTAGTCTTCACCTCTGGTGGGAACAGGTCCGCCGAGTCGTCGCGGCCCTATACATCACCAAATTAAACACTTGTGTATGCCTAAATTTAAAAAAATATCTTATACAATCAAACACGCATTTGACGAGGGCATTAGCCACCGATATACTGCGAGGGACATTTGTAGGTACACACTTTTTTCATCAAAACAAGGCCCACAGAGGCATGAAGGGGACCGTTGAGAAATGACGTGTGCAATTATTCTTGATGACGTCGTTATGGGGGCATGTATCCACAATAGGAGCTTCGTAACCTTGTCTCTTAGCTAAGAACAACGGTATGAGTTCCGTATACCGATAGAGCGGTTTTTTAATCTTCAATTTACCTTGCCACCTACAAGTTGGTATATTCTTTTCCATCGTTTAAAACATGCAGTATATTTGTCTGTCGTCTAAGAAGGATTTCGTCTTGATATGATTGGGCGTTGTCGAGAACAGTGGTCTAGTAGACTTCGGCTTTAAGGAGGCATAATATTCTATATGCTTTTTGCCGGATAGCAAGGGTAAACTACTACGTGATATGAACGATATATTTGTGTGTGGTTCGTATGATAGTTCAGTTGTTCTGGTATCGGAGCTCATATAAACAATAACAGTGCGTAGGACCATCGTCCACGTAAACCAATGTATAGGGAGATTTCACTATATGGGTTCTGTAATCTACTCGCTTGAATCTCGGCTAATATTTTACCATTATACCTCACATAAAATTTTATTCGATTTGGGGTCTATGTCCGTTTTTTAACCTATAACCTTTTCAGGGACCTATGTTAGGTTCGCCTACTTTAAAAATCTCGAGTACAACTTTCAACTAGCATCACATATTCTAAATTCACAGACACTATTACATTCATTCGAGTTAGGTGACGTACCACCTGCGCCTCGCAACCTAAGTGTAAAGTACGTACGAAATCGTGGCTAACAATGTTACTCTTAACGGAAGAACATTTGGGTATTCCATGATTAAGCGATAGAATATACATTTTGTGTAGACAGAATCGACGGGCGTTCTACACCTGACCCAATTATGTAGCGCTTATTATTGATCGATCTGGGGAGCAACCTGAGAAGGAATAATATGGAATGTAAATGTGCCACTATAGAGTTGACGAACCCCCCGGACACACACGGCGTATGCATTTGACAATATAATCCGTCACACATGCGGCTCACCTTGTAACATTTTAGACAAAAAGGGACCTTTTTTAAGCAGTTCAACCTAACGAGTTACCCAGTGGTATGGCAACCGCTTCCGTTCAGAAAACCCG
>JARSSU010037550.1:0-19066 GCA_029619165.1 Eurosta solidaginis
TACTAAACAGTTCAATAGCAATACCTAAATAATGAGTCAAATTTATAGTTTGAGTGCATGAGTTCTACTCGAACATAACAAAAGGACTCTGGTTATTTGATTTCAAGCTAATCCTAACAATATTTACTTATATTCACATTACTAAGAACGCGGAGATCGAGCTAGTCAGATAAAACTTTTTTATAAAAGAAGGTATGGTGTTTTTTAATGCAAAATTGACTTGAAAAAATCACTTTTTCATTAAGAAAGAGCTATAAAACAAAGTAAATGTAAAGATAGAAATATATATTTTCAAAACATAAAGTTATTCAATAAAAAAAAATGTATAAAAATTAATAAAACTGAGTAGAACGTATAAAAAGTTACTTATATCAAATAGTCAATATTTATTAATAATTAATTAATTATTATTAATTATTAATATTTAAATTGTCAATATTAATATGTATGTTCAAAGGAACTTAATAATACTAACTGAAACGTATTAAAAGTCACTTTAACATTGCAGCATATTGTTTCTATTATGTGCCCAAAAAGTAGCATGGACTTTTCCTTTTGCATTCACTGTTGATTTTAGTGAGTGACAAGCGAAAGCAAACGATCTTGATCGCACATCGTTAGTGCTGTGTGAAAATACGAACTCAAATTGCACAATGTGCAACTTTTGTCCGGCTCTGCTTTAATGAATGTAAACTTGAAATGAATGCACACTTTTTTCCATTCAGTACTAAATACTTTTTCCCCAAGGTTATTTTTTGTATACTTTCATTGCCATCAGATATGTTAAATCAATTTAGGAGTTGGGTGCAAAAAAGGCGTAAAATTGGTCAATAGGAAAAATAGCCCCTTCTAATTATTCAAGTAGTTTATAATATTTAAGAATTCATGAGCTTAACACCGGCTTATAATTATTGAATATCAATTATTATGTTTGTTTAAGAGCGCAACTGAAAAGAAAGAAGCATTTACTGGTATATTGCGATGTTACCATTTCGAAAACAAACAAACAAGTATTATACATAAATCAGGAAAGTCTTAAATCGTCTTCATGGTGTCCAAACATAAGACATACAAGAAATAGTACTTCATAGCAGATTTTGTATACTTCGTAATTGGGTTGATTTTTTTTTAATTAATCGTGTGAGATCAAAAAATGTTAGGCTCTTCTGAGTTGATTGGTTTTCTTTTTAGGTAAATCTCGCGGATAACTCGCTTACATAAAACAATAGGGCTCTTGATTATATAAAGTATTCAAAAGACATGAAGATATAGTCGAATTTGGCTGAAACTTCGCAAAGACAATCTATTGCTTTCTTGCTATATCCCTGCAAAAATCGCGAGTACTCCATGAATGCGTGTATGGAGTACTCGCTATGGACCAAGCGAGTGCTCCAAAATTAACCACAATTCATACAAAAAATATAGTCCAATTAACATTGCGATGTCCTAGGACTGGACCATATACTCCAGCTCAGCATTACATCAGAGTAATCCATGGAGTACCCACATGGATAAACATCGTGTAGCGATTACAATCGTAAAAACGATCAATGATCGGCTTATAATGAATTCGTGTAGAAACATGAATTGGGCCATTGCTGCATTACAGTGGAGTATAATGGTAAGTACTCCAGTGGACACAAATCCACAGGGTATGTATCCATGACACATGATCACGTTTTTGCAGGGTACTTATTTTGCTATTGTTGTAAAATGGATTTTGTAAATGAACACATTGTGCATTGACCAAATAGAGTAAATTGTGGATATTTTTTGTCGATAATATAACAAAAACAGATACTTGAATTTAAGTCATTTAATATCAAAGTGCATAGGTCCATCGGCGATTTCGTTGGAGCTTCCTAATTCCGAGAATTTCGGTAAACATATGTATATTTCCATGGCATCGTCCTACGGTGATTCAGGCTTTTTCTATTCACCTGATTCACCTTCCCCGTTTTCCTTCATCTGTGCCACAAAAAAAATGTTCCATTTGGAGAAACTCTTCAGAGGTTATTGACTGGCTCCATCGGACTACAGTTTTTTTAGAGCTGATATTTTAACAGTGTTTGACGGAATATAAATATAGGACCCGAGTGGTTGAGAATAGTCTCTCTGCCTATTTGCACGGCATTGGTAAAAGATTGAAATTGTTTTGGTTGAATTCTATTTTACTTGAGCAGATTTGTATTCAAAGTTAATTTCCTTGCTATCAAAAGGAGCTACAGTTACCTATAAAGCCTACTTTAAATGACTGTAATTACAAACTATTGTGTTTACAAGAAAATTTTTCTTAGAAAATAGGATATTGCTATGCAATTTGCAAACTCACAAACAAGTATAGGTACAGTACTTGACCATATACCGCTAGGAAGAAAATATGGAGGAACTTAAGAGCAATGTGAATGAAACTAAGTGTGATATCTTATCTGTCAACTGCCTGACAGGATGTTCAATATGGCTACTTTTTAGCGTTTTGGCAGGGTGTTCAATATGGCGGCGCATAGGACCGGCTATCCTCAGCGGGTGATAGAAAGAGATACAGAATGAGACAGCGATAGTCAATTACAAATCGGTGATCCAATCACTTTAGAATTTTGACATCTATGCAGAAGATATCACACTTAGTTTCATTCACAATGCTTAAGAGCTTTTATAATGTATTGCCTTTTCTTCAGTTGTTTAATCACCAATTGAGGACGTGCAAATGTAGGCTAGTACTTTTTAATGCAAGCCTTTTATATGGCACATTGCCAACACTTATTTAGAACGATGACAATTTTCGGAACAGAGATGTTGAAATATTTGTAATTTGCTTTTTTATACTCAGCAGAGCAGAGCTCACAGAGTATATTAACTTTGTTCGCATAACGGTAATCCGTAACGGCATAAACTAATCGAGATAGATATAGACTTCTATATATCAAAATGATCTGGGCGAAAAAAGGAATGCTAAATAAGCCATGTCCGTCCGTCGGTAAACACGATAACTTGAGTAAATTTTGAGGTATCTTGATGAAATTTGGTATGTAGGTTCCTGGGCACTCATCTCAGATCGCTATTTAAAATGAACAAAATCGGACTATAACCACGCCCACTTTTTCGATATCGAAAACTTCGAAAAACCGAAAAAGTGCGATAATTCATTACCAAAGGCGGATAAAGCGATGAACCTTGGTAGGTGGGTTGACCTTATGACGTAGAATAGAAAATTAGTAAAATTTTGGACAATGGGCGTGGCACCGCCCAGTTTTGAAAGAAGGTAATTTGAAAGTTTTGCAAGCTGTAATTTGGCAGTTGTTGAAGATATCATGATGAAATTTGGCAAGACCGTTACTCCTATTCCTATATGTGGGCTAAATAAAAATTAGCAAAATCGGAGGACGAACACGCCCACTTTAAAAAAAAATTTTTAAAAGTCAAATTTTAACAAAAAAATTTTATATCTTTACAGTATATAAGTAAATTATGTCAACATTCAACCCCAGTAATAATATGGTGCAAGAAATACAAAAATAAAAGAAAATTTCAAAATGGGCGTGGCACTGCCCTTTTTAATTAAATTTTTATAGAATACTTTTAATGCCATAAGTCGAACAAAAATTTACCAATCCTTGTGAAATTTGGTAGGGGCATAGATTCTATGATGATAACTGTTTTCTGTGAAAATGGGCGGAATCGATATATCTTTACTAAACTTAGTTCACGTACTTAGTTTACTAAACTTAGTTCACGTACTTATATTGGTATAAAAAATGGCCGAAATACGGCTATGACCACGCCTACTTTCTCGATATCGAAAATTACGAAAAATGCCATAATTCTATAGCAAATATGAAAAAAGGGATGAAACATTGTAATTGGATTGGTTTATTGACGCAAAATATAACTTTAGGAAAAACTTTGTAAAATGGTCACACCCTTCCATATTAAGTATAATAAAATGAAATAGTTCTGCAGGGCGAAATCAAAAGCCCTTAGAATCTTGGCAGGAATATTGTTCGTGGTATTATATATATAAATAAATTAGCGGCACCCGACAGATGATGTTCTGGGTCACCCTGGTCCACAGTTTGGTCGATATCTCGAAAACGCCTTCACATATACAACTAAGAGCCACCTTTTAAACTCCTCATGAATACCTTTAATTTGATACCCATATCGTGCAAACACATTCTAGTCACCCCTGGTCCACCTTTATGGCGATATCTCGAAAAGGCGTCCACCTATAGAACTAAGGTCACTCCCTTTAAGAATACTCATTAACACCTTTCATTTGATACCCATACCGTACAAACAAATTCTAGAGTCACCCCTGGTCCACCTTTATGGCGATATCTCGAAAAGGCGTCAACCTATAGAACTAAGGCCCACTACCTTTTAAAATACTCATTAACGCCTTTTATTTGATTCCCATATCGTACAAGCACATTCTAGAGTCACCCCTGGTCCACCTTTATGGCGATATCCCGAAATGGCGTCCACCTATAGAACTATGGCCCACTCCCTTTTCAAATACTCTTTAATACCTTGCATTTGTTACCCATGTCCTACAAACACACTCCAGGGTTTCCCTAGGTTCATTTTCCCACATGGTGATTTTCCCTTATTTTGTCCCCAAAGCTCTCAGTTGAGTATGTAATGTTCGGTTACACCCGAACTTAGCCTTCTTTACTTGTTTATTATTTAATTTTTAGGAAAATTTTAAAATGAATACTTTTCCAGTTAACTTCTTTGCACTTTATTACCATTTAAATATCGTAAAAACTGGTCATTACGGACAATAATTAAATTTTTGTGTTGATATTTTGAAGTGGCTTTAATTAAATGCAACCATGTGATATTTGAGCGGGTTTTGTGCATGTACGACATTTTTCATAATTTATTGTTACTAGAAAAGTGTGTGCACACTCAGCAAAGACTGCATTCATTTGAATGCTTATTCTGTGTTGAAAAATGTTTGTGTTTCATTCAATTACTCCATTCTTTCCTGAAGGTTTAATGTGGCCACATAAATCGTTCCCGAGATGGTCGGGCTAGCACCTTAATGGTGCTGTGATACCGGAGCGTGCCGGATCTGTATCCGGCAAAGGACCATCAACCTTATGGCTACAACAACAAGACAACAACAACAACAGAACAACAACAACAAGCACCTTCTGGTACGCGAGGGGAATGATTTTTTCGACCTTGTTTCACTTTTCTGACGAAAAATCTTTTCCTTCGTTCTTGGCATCTAAACTGATTTCGCAGCTACTGTCTTAAGAATCGTTGTTTTATTTCGATAGTTTTAGTAAAGACTGTAAGTTATCATAGTTTGTGCTGTATAGTAGACTGGGTTGGTCCCCATACAAAAAAAAAGTTGCTAATGTCCTAAATTTAAAGATTATGTTGAGAGGGTTTCGGAAAAAAATTTTTTTGATCCTTCGAAATACAGTCGAAAAGGTTTTTTCGTTGTAACTTGGTTATTTGACGTCCGATTTTTAAAATGGATATGTCATCACTTTGTTAGCTGACCTAATCATGTGAAAACGACTTTATAGCTTAAAAGGACATTAAACGGAAATGTGAAGCTTCTCAAGGCCAAAATAATGACATATCCATTTTAAAAATCGGACGTCAAATAAACAAGATACAACGAAAAAACCTTTTCGGCTGTATTTCGAAGGATCAAAAAAATAAAATAAAAATTTCAGAAACCCTCTCAACATAATCTTTAAATTTAGGGGTGGACATTAGCAACTTTTTTTTTGACCCAGTCTACTGTATAGCAAGGTAGTGATTCGGGTGTGGTATCTTAGCTGTCATTATATTTGTGCCATTTACAAATTTGTTTAAAAGAATACGTACCTACAAAATTCCTACCTCATTGATCTGGCAACCCTGAAAATGCAAAGGCGCGTGTCTTGAACAGATTTTTTACAAAAGTTTTTATTATTGATTTGGCGACGAGTTTAATAAATTTAAACAATAAAAACATTATTTCGACTTGAATAAACGTTAATCTTACTAGATAAGAAGAAATTAAAACAAAAAAATGGCACACTCACTGCTAAGCAAACCTAACCTCAAAATGGATGTGCACGCCGAGGAGCCTGGGGGCTCCTGGTACAACAATATAGAGATAGAAATAAAAAACCGAAAATCGATAACATTACACCGGATTTGACAAATGAGGAAAACAATACATTGTACACTCAACAACAAATATTCATAAACAAGCGAGACAAAATACATCAAAAAATATCGTGGATAAAAATAACATACAAGCAACAACTACTCAGCAAAATACACCAAAAATTAACGAAAACGAGGGTATAAATAATATCAATAAACATGCAGCAAATATGGCAGAAAATTCATATTTATACTACGATAAAGATCACAAAGGGCCATTTGTGGTATACATCGACAAAAAACAAAATGGACCAGAAAGAAACTCAACGCAGTAGCCGTAGCCAACCTTCTAAAAATTATTAATTACGAAGAAGTGGATGAGGTAAGCAAAGTAGGTTTTGGTAGAGTAAAAACTATTTGTAAAAATGCAGAAATACCAAACAAAATTTGTAATGATAACACAATTAAAAACAAAGGTTACGAACCTAAATACTACAACACTGCTTTTCAAAAACGGGTATCATTTTTGATATTCCAATGGAAATGTCAATGTAGGAACTACATAAAGACATTAGTTTCAACAATACCTATAATGAAACTTGTAAGAGTCGAAAGAATAGATAAGGACGATAAAGAAAAACGAATTCTAACAAGACGTGTAAAAAATCTTTTTTAAGGGACAAACACTACCGAACGAAATAATTTATGCACACACAAAAATAATGGTAAAACCATTCATTACCATAACACAATGCTACAAATGCTTCCGGTTCAACCATTTTGCTCAAATTGCAAAGAAAGGGTAGAACGATGCAAAAAATGTTACCAGGTACATCTTACAGAAGAATAGTGCAAAACAATAATGTGTGTTAACTGCAATTTTCAACATCCACCAACAGCAAAAGACTGTCCAGCACGAGTAAAAGCATATATAATCAAAAGAACAATCACGTTACACAACAGTTCATACAAAGATGCACATAAAAAAGTAACCAACATTTGGGTAACAGATTTGAACTACTAGACAACTTTGAACAAAATTTTCCGCAACTACAGAAGAACGCAAACTAAAGGCCGCGGTACAATGACATTTTTAATATAGATGCGTTTAACACAAGCTTATGCATTCCAATAACATCGCCACAATCAACCAAGATGTTGCGTTTGTAAATATGAAGGAACTTCAGACTTGGCAATTGAATTTTAGTACGCCTTGCTCATTCACATACAACATTTCGCGGAGCACTGTTGTAAACATTCTCCTTATACAACAAAAATACTTTATAACATATTTTGTGTCGTATTCGATTGTTATATTGCAGTTTTCAAATGCGAAAAATGTTAGAAAAGTTACCAACCAGTGGAAAAATAATTTCACTTGCAAAGTGTGCCAACACCCTTAGCCAAAGCAAATGTCAAATTCTTCTTCTTATGATTTGCTTGGAACAAAATTGGGGAGTTGGCTACTTTTCAATATCCGATGGCGCTGTCGCTCATTCTACCATTCTCCATAAAAATACGTGCAATCTACTCATAATGCATAAGCTTGTGTTAAACTCATCTATATGTAAAACTGCTTATGTGTCGGAGCTGAAACAAAATGTTGAGAAACGGTACCACAGCGTACATCCACAAAATGGTGCCATATGCGAAAGTTGTTAAAAGCATCAACAAAAACAGACAGAGAGAACAACAAAACGCAATCAACACAATCAATGAATGGCGGGCGGCCATAAAACCAGTAACGGCGGAAATTACTATAGACAAAAATAAAATTAAAGACACACAAGAGTTACGTTCCATTGAGACTTGAGCGAGATACGGATAAAATTTAACATGCAAATGCAACAACAACGTTGTGATCCTGATATTTATCTGGTTCAATTTCTGATCCGTATAGCAGTTCTGTTCGTTTCGTTTTCTGTAGTAGATTTTTTGACAGCTAACCACTTTTGAGTTGGTAGCACTCATGGCTCAACTATATGTTGGTTCATCTCTACAGCAACAACATACATTTGTTCACATTGCCAAAATCAGAGTGTTGCTGTTAGACGAATGGAATGGAATGAAAACATAAAACTTAGCAGCATTTGTATGTAGTAAGAAATGTTGTAAATTCGTTGGTTTTATTTTAAGTTTGCCATCTCCTTCTGACAATCCCTACTACAGTGAAATGAAAAAAATAAAATCAGCTGGTGAGATGAGTCAACCATATAGTTGAGCATTGTAGCACTGAACTAAATATGTGTACATTTGTGTATACATAAAAGAATTCGCCATATTTAAAAGCAAAACACTGAAAGAGTAAACAACTTGAAGATGATGTAAGGAAAATAAATAGTTTGCTTACGTGCGAAACTATTTAAATGTTAATAATTCTATCAGTATCTTAAAATTTTGTGTACGTTTCTTCTTATTTTCAACAAAACAGATGTTTTATATTAGTGCTGCCAGTTCTCATAAAGTTGATCCAGATCGTTCCAATGAGATTTGAGCCAGAGCCAGAGCTCGATAAACCAATGGAACGGCCCTAAGAAGTCTTTAATAAACTAAGTTTAGAAATAACAAAACATTTAGCATCAAATGTAAATGAGAGACTAAACCACAATACTATGGATTTACTGAGCAATATTCGTATTGCAATCAATAAAATTAACAATATTTTTGACACAACACTAATGTCCCATGACCCTAATGGCTGATCAGATTAGGATCTTACAATTTAACATCCAAAGCTTGAAAAAACAAGGGAACAAAGAAATACTGGAAATTTATCTTTTAAATAATAATTATAGATAATTATAGATATAGCCATATTAGCCGAAACATGGCTAACAAACAATTTTGATTCGAATATAAATAATTATAACTTTGCTTTTGCTAATAGACAAGATGGATATGGAGGAGTAGAATTTACATCAGGAAAAATATTAAATTCACATTGTTTAAGATACCAAGTACAATTGAAAAAATCTGGATTACAACCATCAATCTTAAAAGGTATATAAACATAATAAGCGTATATTGTTCGCCTAGCATTCCAACTCAAGAATTTAAAATCGAAATGGAAAAAATATTTATTTTTTCAAGAAAATTTAATAACTTGACATTGATTGGAGGTGACCCCAACGCCAGAGCGACAATGTGGGACAATACATCATCAGCAATAGATGTCACATTTATAAACCATAATATTAGAAATACTTGGAAAACAACACATCAACTCACAAATAGTCATCATAAACCAATACTAATAACTCTATTCGAAGAATTTATAAAACCACAAAAATCCAAAAAAATTATTATGAGCAAAGTCCTAAAAGAAATAAATACATTGACAATAGGAAACCACTTACAAGAATTTAATAATGCGATTAAAAAACACCATTAAAAACAATACAATCAAAATAAACCATAACAACAAATATATACCAAAAAAATGGTGGACTCAAGAAACAGAAAAATTGTTCAGACTAAAAAAACGCAGCTCAGAAGAAATTTAATCAATATAAAACATTACAAAACAGTGAAGCATTGATTGTGGCGGGGAAAACATTGATAGAACATATTAACACTGGAAGGTCATCGTTATTTTTATAACGTAGAGGTTATCCCTCGTCGATTCGACGACGGCATTACTCAAAGTCCTTATTATATTATCCTACCTATCAAAACCTACGAAAATCAATATATTCACATTGCCTTATTTATATATCTTCTAAATAAAACAATATCAAATATTTTTTCTTAAATCTTTTTATTATAAATAAAATTTTCACATCTCTGATTCATTTGGCATGTGTACAAAATACAAACTAAGAAACATAAAAAAGCTAAACAATTTAATAACATATTATTCACTGAATGTTATTTTTTCATAAAGATAATACTATTAACTGAAGAAATCAAATACTTTCAGGAATGAAAGTTCTCATTTTGTACAAAAGGCACAAAGCTCAATTTTATGCTCCCGACAAAGACTTTTCTTACATTTTACACAACATGATTTCGTCATCCGTCGCTTAGCAGGGGACAAATTGCGCAAATTTTTGTCTTTTTGTTACATTTTTTTGGCGATTTGTATCTGCGGTGCTTTCATCAAAAGAAATAAAAAATTCAATATTTGATCGCAACGACGTAGACAATGCTGGTACTTCAAGTCTGTTTGTCAAATGACCTTGAACAAGGGCATAATGTATTTTTTCCATAAAAGCTGCACGACTGAGAGGTATTTTATTTGTTTGAAATACGTTGTGTGAATAAATAATGTAGCTGTTTATAAAAGCCATGTTCAATATGCAAAAAAATTGACACATTGGCCACCGGTTTGTTTTGCGTGAACAGCTGATGGTGCTACACATTAGGTCAAAAATATCAACGCCTCCTTTCGTTTTGTTGTAAAATTCGATCATGTAGGGTTGATTTGGGGTTTACTGCTCCTTCCTCATTACAGGATGATAATAAATACATTACTTTACTCGGCTTCGGCTTATATGATAAAAGCGTGAGCTCATTATCATAGCAAAACATTGATATATTACACTTACAACCTTTTATATTTTTCATTTCACTCGGAATTTCTCGTTTATTAGAACGGAGAGTTCCAACCATTGTCAGCTTATATGGTTCACATAACAGTGATTTAGCAAGAAGAATCGAACTAAACCAGTTGTCCATTGTAACGTTTCTATTTGAACCATGAAAAGTTTTAGTCAACTCTTTTACGTAGTACTTACCAAGTGGAAATGTGGTTTTGTTTGATCTTTTTCCAAAATACGACATAGCATCAACCATGTAGTTTGTACCGCTATCACATATCATTATCATTTTGAGTCCATATTTTGCTGGCTTGTTTGGAATGTACATCCGGAAGCTACATTTTCCCCTGAACGCCAGTAGTGGCTCGTCAATCATAAGGTATTCTCCAGGCGTATAGTTTTCACGGCACTTTTGAATGAACATTTCCCAAATTTTTCTAATGGGGGCAGCATATTTGTCTTCAACTATTTGAAGGCGTGCAGATTTATCGTCGAATCGAAGACACGACATAAGAAATTTGAACCTTGCTTTTGTCATTATCGAAATATATGATATTCCACCATAAGATCTGTCAAACAATTCATCTGCCGACAAATGCTGATCTTTCTTGCCTGCTGTTACTACCAAGAGTCCAATTAGGGCAGACATTTCATTTGAGGAAGTTTCTTTCCTTTGAGCTTCATCTGTAGTTACAAGTAAGATGACAATCTCAATGTTTGTCCATTGAACAATTTCCTCCACGACCTCTGGTATAATGAACATCTGGAAGCATTGGTGGGTCTGTTATATTTTTGCAATGGCGTGTTGGTCCTCGAGCTTTATGTACTACATTTAGACCATAACGATAAGATTTGCCCTTTTTGTTGACCACTTATGTTTATTTTTGCCACGCAAAATATATTTATTAAAATAAATTATATTTGACTTGGCTCTCAATAAATGTAAAGGTATGTTATCGTCATCTGTGTCGGTTGATTCTTCTGAAAAACCTGCATCCCCTAAGCTTTCGTTTGTTCGATTTCTGCATCTGATTCTAGTTCGCTGTTGTCTAACTCATCGTCTAATCCATTCTCGTCGTCGCACATGGCAAGAAATTTTTCAATTTCTTCGTCAGTATACATTTTTCTGCCACTCATCTTGTATTACAACTGTACAACCAAACAGATAAATAAGCAAGAAAAATAACTACGGAACGAAAAACTCACACAAAGTCCATCGCTCGTCTTTTCGACTACGCATATTTAAAAAATAAGTACTTACAGAGATCGTAGGAAGCCAAGCAACTGCAAACCTCAACAGCTCAAGAGCGACTAACGCTGTAAAAAACAAGGCACTTTACAAACAAAGGAACAGTGTGATAACGGTAAAGTAAAAGCTCGCGTCGTCGAAACGACGACGCATGACTTTCCAGGGTTAAAGAACAAAAAGTAAAAATTTTAATGAATTCATCGATGAAATTTCATAAGCTGACTAGTTCAATGTGGAATAAAATAAAAAACCTCAAAAAATATAAATGTGAAAAAATATTAACAACAGTTGGAGTAATGACTAGAGGTTACACCGATCACTTTATCGGCGGCGGCGGCGTAGACTCTATTATATACCGGCGGCGACGCGCCGGCATACGCCGGTGTTCTTAGTTGAAAGAGATTAATTTTTTCTATTTAGAAAAATAATATTTAAGAAAGGTTTTGTTGTATGTATCTAGGAAATCAACGTGTTGGCCATTTCGGAAAGATCCGGGGGTTTTGCCTCAAGATCTCGCATACCGTTCAAAAATTTCAGGAGTAGCTCTTTGCGGAAGGATTGTCCCTCGTTCACCTACTCCAGGCAGACTTCGATTCTAACCCCGGTCTTTGGAGTTGGTACTGCTGCGTCTGCTGAAGAGAAATAGAGATACATAAATGGTCCACTTTTGTCTGTATATCTCGTACAAAAGTTTCACCTGGGGTAACTTCTAACAATCGCCGCGAACACAATTTCTTTAAATCATTTGTGACTGTTTGGCGGTCATGTACGAAGGCGACTTACGGTTGCTATTAATGGTCTATTAATACTCATGACTCTCGTGGCACAGGGCGAATCCAATCTTTTCGAGCTAAAATCCCCTATGATTAAGAGCTACAATTCCCGATGTGCTAACAGTAGCAATCCCGACCACCAGTCGCTACCACGCCTCCTGATCCTCACACCATATTCCATCACAGAAGCTATAGGACTGCGACTTCGAATCATATGTAACTTCGTCGATGTCAGTTTCCTAGAAGCTCTAGGTGTAGCTCCGAAGACTTTCTAACAGATGTTTTGTCGCGATATGCTGCCGAGCTACACCATGAGAAACACCTTGAAACGTTAGGGAGTGACTATGTGGCCAAGGATGCCGCCCTCGAAATCATAAGCAGTCTAAGTGGATGTCATTGCGTAACTCATGGGTGAAAATCGTATAATCCTCGGCGCATCTACATAATTAAAATTTTACAAGGACTCTGGATACATTTTTAAATGTAGACTAAAGTTTATAGACGTTTATGTTCACAACATTGATTTCAATAGTCTCACTAAATCAAAACGATATTTTAGAATGAAAGTCGACCGATTTTAAGCTGAAAGATGTTAACTGCTGTTTTCTGGCTTTATGATATAAGAGCTCATTGTGGATGGCCGCGTAGGTTTAATTTTCAGACTAGTTCGACCTGTCCACGACGTTGGGGTAGTAGCATACACGGTCATTAGTTCGACTGGTCCTTGGGAAAGCTTTGCTTCACCACTTTGAGTGTTCTCGCGAAGGACAAAGCCTCACCTGGTAACTATATGATCCTACGTAGTCACATTTGTAAAAGGAGCCGTAAACGGGTAGGTGATATTTAAACTTGGTTGAAAAGCTATAACCAATTTGATTCACTCCAAGGTACTAGTTTTGGATAGGGTCCGCAACTTTAGCAAATGTCAAAACGGGAGACTTGGGTGTTGAAGGATGAAGTGTGTTGAAAAATCAAAATTGAAACATTTCAGACGCTATTGTATAGTTTTCGCAAATAAACAACAGATTTTTGAATGTAAGCTAAGTGATTTTTCAAACCCTTCTCATGACGTACATAAATCTTCAACGTAAGTATAGGTGGGAATCATTCAAAGGAGTGTAACCCCTGAATCCTACTAAAGGATTTTGTCATCACTGATTTCGCTTATTCTTTCAGCAATCGCATATAAAATTTAAAAAAAATTGCACCTTTTTTGGGTAATTTGCTAACAACTGAAGGACAATTTGAAACATGTTCACCTTGGGTCATTTATTTGAATTCATTGTTATATTTTTTGAATCTTTTGATATGCAAAGTGAGCATATAAATTTATTATATAACTTTTCTTTTAGTGTTTTGTTTTAATAACTTGGTGAATTGGGTGATGCGAAGTCCGTGTTAAACTGACATCGAAAGCGCTTGTTTTTTTTAAATAACTTTTGAACAGTTAGAAAGAGTTAAATTTCGCAATTAGTTTCTTATAACTGGCAGTGATGCCATCCCTTGACTACCCTTTCGACGCATATCCGCCCAATTTTCGACATGAGCAATAAATGGCTTAAACAGACTTAAACGAATAGAAGATATAGTAACGCGCTGGGCGCGCCGCGCCGTCCGCCACGGCCGATATTTTGACATTCGGAGGCCGGGGCGGCGTGCAAAAAACGATCAAAATCGGCGCGGCGGCGGCGTTTATCGGCGGCGTATATCTCTAATCCGGACAGCAATGTTATGGACAATAACATAACAACAGATCTGACAGCTACGCATTAAGGAAATGATGTGGATAATTTCCTCAAATTCCATATCACAGCAGAAAGATTAATTCAGCTAATGGTCCTGACTCAAATTTCATATCGTTTGCTACTAGAGACTGCAAGAGCAGAAAGAGAAAATTATTCAATATAATAGAAAGTATCTGGGCAGGAAGGGTTGATACCACAAGCATGGAGAGAAATCAAAATCATACGGATTCCTAAGGAAAACAAGTAAGGAGGTTAAGTTCGGGTGTACCGAACATTACATACTCAGTGAGAGCTATGTGTACAACATAAGGGAAATATAACCATGTAGGAAAATGAACCGAGGGAAACCCTGGAATGTGTTTGTATGACATGCGTATCAAATGAAAGGCATTAAAGATATTTTATGAGGGAGTGGGCCATAGTTCTATAGGTGGACGCCATTTAGGATATAGCCATAAAGGTGGATCAGGGTTGACTCTAGAATGCGTTGTAGCGATATGGGTATCAAATGAAAGTGTGTTACTGAGTATTTTAAAAGGGAGTGGGGCCTTAGTTCTATAGGTGTTGCGCCTTTTCGAGATATCGCCATAAAGGTGGACCAGGGGGTGACTTTAGAATGTGTTTGTACGATATGGGTATCAAATTAAAGGTATTAATGAGGTTTTAAAAGGGAGTGGTGGTTGTTGTATAGGTGGTCGCATTTTCGAGATATCGCCATAAAGGTGGACCAGGTGACCCTAGAATTTGTTTGTACAATATGGGTATCAAAAGAAAGGTGTTAATGAGTATTTTAAAAGGGAGTAATCCTTAGTTCCATAGGTGGACGCCGTTTCGAATATCGCCATAAAGGTGGAAGCAGGGGTGACCCTAGAATTTGTTTGTACAATAAGGTATCAAAAGAAAGGTGGTTAATGAGTTTTTAAAAGGGAGTAATCCTTAGTTCCATAGGTGGACGCGCGTTTCTGAGATATCGCCATAAAGGTGGGCCAGGGGTGACTCTAGAATTCGTTTGTGCAATATGGGTATCAAACGAAAAGGAGTTAATGAGTATTTTAAAAGGGAGTGGGCCTTAGTTTCTATAGGTGGACGCCTTTTCGAGGTATCGCAATAAAGGTGGACCAGGGTGACTCTAGACTGTTGTTTGTGCGATATTGGTATCTTAATGAAAGGTGTTATGAGTATTTAAAAGGAGATGGCCTTCGATTCTCTAGGTGTTCGCCTTTTCGGAGTATTAAAGCGCCTATACAAGGTGGACAGGGTGACTTTAGAATATGTTTGTACGATCTGGGTATCCAAAAGAAAGGTGATATGAGTATTTAAAAGGCAGCGTGACTTCAGTCTATAGGGGAGCGCCTTTTCGAGATATCGCGCATAGAAGGTGTACCAGTGCGTGACTCTTGATAATGAGATTTGTACGATATGTATCAAATTAAGGTATTATGAGAGTTTTAAAAGGGAGTGGTGGTAGTTGTATATGTGAGGCGTTTCGTTCAGATATCGTACCAAAATGTGACGCTAGGGTGACCCAGAAGATATCTGTTGGAGACATCGCTAATTATTATATATGTAGATACCTGCCAGATTTAAGGGTGTGCGCCCGTGCGAACTTTTTCATGTTTCTTCTACATTAATATGGTAGGTGTCACATCAATTTATAAAGTTTTTTGTCTAGTTATATTTCGGCGTCAATAACACATCCATATAGACCTACGTGGCGTATGTTTACATCCGCTTTTTTCGTATTTGGTGATAGAATTATGTAAAGCATTTTTTCATTTTCGTAATGTTTCGATATCGAAAATTGGGCGTCGGTCATAGTCGGATTCGTTAATTTTTCATACCACGATAAAGTGGAGTGCAACGTAAGCACGTGAACTTAAGTTCATTAAAGATATGTCGGTTTTTGCGTCAAGTTATCGTGTTAACGCGCCATGCGGAAGGTCCCCGCCCTACAGCTGACGGGACGACTGTGTATAAACTGCGTCGTTGCATCAAGCCGATTCCGCGCGTCATTTTCACAGGTAAACAGTTAGCGTCATACAATCTATGCGCCCTACCAAATTCAAAAGGATTGGTTATTTTTGTTGCGACTTATGGCGTTAAAGAAGTATCCTATTGACTAATTAAATGAAAAGGGCGGAGTCCCCTACACGCATTTTGAATTTCTTTTCTGTACTGGTGTTGGGCACTACATCATTAGCTGGAGTTGAATGTTGACGATAATTTTGACTTATATACTGTATAAGATATTACATTTTTGTTAAATTTACTTGTAACGAACTCATGATTAATGTCCTCAATGATATTTGTTTCTATTTTCGTGTAGTATATCGATAACTGCTATGTCAGATGTTTTACCTGTAGACTCGTTGTAATGTTTTGTGAAAACATACCGTACTCTGTGCTGCGCACAGTAATGCCTTAAAAATGCATGCCACTGACGATCAGTCATCGTCATGATCGCATATATAATAGCGGTGTTAGCAATGTAATTGACTAGCCTATGTCTCGTTTGACTGTCCTTACCTTGTTAGTTCGTCTCAATATTGCTTGGTCTAACGTAGCATCAATAAAGCATACATATCTAAACAGAAATATTAGTACACGTGTTTTATATCGATTGCTACAATTCTGTGTGGCGATCTCGTCGGCTCAATTATTGGATTGACAGGTCATTTGGAAGTGTAGGTAGCACGCGGTCAAAGCGGATACATACAAACGAATAGATTAGTAGCACGCGTTTTTATTCGATTGTCCTACTAATTCTGTGTGCGACTCTCGTCGCTAATCATGGAGCAGTCCATTGGAAGAGTAGTACGCGGTCGCTACAGACAAATATAAGGAATTGTATTGGCTTGCTGCGGGCATCTATGAGCTATACATCTGAGAGTCGGCGGTTCGATGGCGCCCAACTATAGTGCCTGCGATCTCGACAACGACCGAGCTAGCGTGCACAAAATGGCGAGCATTTTCACCCGAACAATTTCCGCTAAGATACTGGATGGCGATTGCAAGCGGCGTAAAAGCGGTTCTCGTTTACAAAGTGTACATCACGCTTTAAAGGGCTAACGGATCGCAGCTAACGTAGAAGGAATTTGTTGCTGCTGTAACGGTATACCAGAAGATATAGAAAAAATTTCTGATCGCCAGATGCATTACGTGGGATGCGCGTATTGCTCCCTTCGCTCTCGAAGACGTATGCTGCAACCTGGTGGATGGGATAAAAGAATCGTCTTCAAAGCATTCGACGACGCCATTGCCATATAGATTGATACGAGCAACATTTTCTGGCCTCGCAACAGCCCGACGAAGATTTACTTATAATATTTTGTAGCATAAGCATGGCAAGTACGCGCGGCTACCGCAGCAGTGTTACTCTCAGCCAAATGAAGCGGCTGTTGTTCTCTGTCAAGCTCAAAGTATAGCATCTAGCGAAGTGGTGCAGTTGATATGACTCTACGGCCTCTCTATCGTCATGAAAATTAGAGATCGTGTGCGTCGTAGATCGTCATCTTCCGACATTTGACCCGACACTTAGTATCTGCGTTGCTGATGCGGAATTGTTTCTGGCCGAATTCAATCAACTTCGCGACGGCACGGAGGGAGAGGCGGAACGCGCGGAGGGCTCCACGAGGTGCTCTTTCTGCCGATTAGCGAGGGCATACGAGTGGTGCGTGTGTCTAAGAAAAAGAAAGAAGGAGCAGTTCAGGCTCAGCAACATCACAGTGGCTAAGTCAGGCGAGTACGGCATGCGCGCGCAATCAAAGCGAGTAGAGCACCTGCGTTGCATGCATATACGGCTGTGGAGCCCCGGGAGTGTACCGCGCGAATTGCGCTAAAATGTAGCGGCAGCAGTAAGACAGTCCTCAGATCTGAAGCGTTTAACGGCGGTGAATACTACCATTGTTGGAAGATCCAGTCGCTAGTTCACATTATAGAGATGTGTGTGGGATGACTGGTGAGCTCTACTTCGTGACACTGGAGCGAGAAACTCTGTGCCGAGCGCTAATTTAAAGAAAGTATTATCGAGCAGAGGGGTGTGTTTTCCAAGTATGTCTTGGATGACGTCATATTGGCAGATGGAAGTCACGACTCTACCGCAAAAGTGTTATCACCACATTGCGACATTACTATCGAGCATAGTTCGGAAAATCGAATGATATCGCTTCCAAATGCTACAAGATCGTACCTAATCGGAAGCGGATCTTTTGGAACAAGGCACACATTGTGCTGAATATGGCATCAACGATACTGTATTTCGAAGATGAACCCGAACAGATCACAATAATATGATTATCGCCGCTGCCATAGTGGGTAGTAGTACTACCGTTTGCTATAGACATAGCTGGTGCGCATGTGAGGTAACGAGCAATCGGCAATCAGGCCTCGAACTAAAGTCTCTAAACAAATCAGACGAATATCAAAATTCGTAAGCTACGTCTCTAAGGCGTGATACTAACCTGCGACGATGCCTAACAAAAATCGCGATCTCCTAGGTAAATATGTCGGCCGAAGATGAAACGCTATGGCCATCAGTAAAAGTTAGATAACGTTCAAATTCCAACGACTACTCTCCATCTCCACGTTTAGTAGTCAGGCGAATATTCAGTATTCACTCCTCAGTTGGCGAGATCTACGCGCCGA
>JARSSU010037551.1:0-25401 GCA_029619165.1 Eurosta solidaginis
CCGTATTAATTATGAACTGCATTTTACAGCCTTAATAAAGATGGTCATATATGTCTTTTTGTGCTCGTGTTTAATAATTTTGTGGCTGCTGCTAATGACTGTCACAAAAGAGACATAATTCATTTACTTGGCGACTTAGGTGTTAAAAATTTCTTGTAGTTCAACATCCAAGACAACATCCGTCATTCTTGTAGCAAGTCACGTGTTCCACGTCTATAACGCCATCGGTGGCAATTGCCGTATACAGCAGACTTCAGACATAGCAAACATATCGATATTTATATACTTAGAATGTGTTAGCTGCAACGTTATTATCACCATGCCATTGACATTTTAGCTACTGAGGGCTGCTGAGTAATGCACTTGCTGCTGCCGTTAAGTTCATTATTTTTTGTTTTTATTGCCGTAAGGTTTATGGACAATGCGCGTAATTTGTTGTTGTCACTTTCTTTTGCCCTTCCGCAATAAACAAACTTCAGTACATTTTCCATCTTAAATCTTGTCGGATTTTTCTGACTAGATTTTTTAGTTGAGCCGAATAGAAGGCTCAAGTCATGTATTATCGCCTGCAATTTGTCGTGTTCAGCATACGCTTAAACGTTCGTAATGCACGCATGACACACTGGTTTTATGCTGCAGCTTAAATGGTAGCCAGCGGTAGTATGTTCGCGTGGCAGCTAAAATAGCTTACATTTGGTGATGCGTATAAGTTAAACCATAATTATCACATAAACATACAGGTGACACTAACGCAGCGTAGCATAAGCACAAAACACTAGACCATTTATAAATACACTGGGTATATCAGTTATCGGAGATGGTAAAGATCGTAATAAAAAGGTGACTTGGGAAGTTCGATTTCTAAACATTCAGGTATACGTCTGAAGAACTAATTGAGTTTAAGTTAAACCCCAACCGAGGTAACTTTCCTAGAAAAAAATACGTCGACTTTGTATTGGTGACAACCGATGTCGACAATCATTGTTTTTTAATCGGCTTACTATCTCAAGTATATGTTTGTAATCTATTTGTTATCGCCTAGTCATCAGCTTCTTATTAGTTCGTATCGAGAATAAATCGATGACTTTTGATAATGACATCGACACTTTTCGATCACAAATCGATAACTTTCCCATCAAAAAATCTGTAACACTCCGACTGAGTAGCCTTTTGATAACGTACCCATGCAAGGTAGCAACATTTTCTATGAGACGCTTTTTCGAATGTTTATCTATGGTTTTGCCCAGATTTGAATCCAGGCTTCGGTTTTTAGGCGATAGCACGCTACTATCACCACACGGCAGCCGATATGGCAAATCGATTTAAGCACCAATTCACGCTTGTTGTGTCCTTGTGAAGCGTATTATACCTACATATATTATATATTACATATTAGGCGGTCGATTTAAAATCGCACATTGCTCTGTGAAACAAACCGTGTGCTAGGGTCAAACTAAGAAACTTTGCCGAATAGACCATACACATCTAAAACGAATTCTGCTGTCCCGCGACAACTTGGGCCAACTTTTGGTAGGCTAAATTTTGAAAAATCCCACGTTTGGCCACATTTAGAGTGCTCGAGTCGAGTCCAGATGTAGTGACCGACCTTCACTAACTTTGGAGGTCTGACCCACCGAGTGCCAGTGGCACACTGGAACTGTTCACGCATACAAACGATTTTCAAAAAATCGCCGTGGTTTTGCACTTTACATGAAAAAATCAGCTAATGGCTATGTGGTAATAAGCCAATTGACCTTATGGCCGTTCGACCTTATGCTCACCACATGCGCACCTCACATTAAATAGCATTGCATCGAGCCTTGATACGTATGCATAGTCTCAAATTAATCAGGTCTTCTAGACAACCGGTGAAAATTACAGCTCAAAAATTCCTACATACATGCCAAGCTAATAAAAGCGTGCTAAAAATGAATTTACACTTAGTATAGTAAATAATACAAACTAAGTAGGATAGGCTTAGTCGGGTGTACCGAACATAACATACTCAGTTGAGAGCTATGGAGACAAAATAAGGAAAATCAATCTGGGGTAACCCTGGAATGTGGTTGTATAACATGTGTATCAAATGAAAGGTATTAAGAGTATTTTAAGAGAGAATAGGCCATAGTTCTATGGATGAACGCCATTTAGGGATATCGCCATAAAGGTAGACCAGGGCTGACTCTAGAATTTGTTTGTACGATATGGGTATCAAATGAAAGGTGTTACTGAGCATTTTAAGAGGGAGTGGGCCTTAGGTCTATCGGTGGACGCCTTTTCGAGATGTCCCCATTAAGGTGGACCAGGGGTGATTCTATAATGTGTTTGTACGATATGGGTATCAAATGAAAGCTGTTAATGAGTATTTTGAAAAGGAGTGATCCTTAGTTCCATAGGTGGACGCCGTTTCGAGATATCGCCATAAAGGTGGACCAGGGGTGTCTCTAGAATGTGTTTGTACGATATGGGAATCAAATGAAAGGTGTTACTGAGCATTTTAAGAGGGAGTGGGCATTAGGTCTATAGGTGGACGCCTTTCGAGATATCGCCATTAGGGTGGGCCAGGGGTGACTCTAGAATGTTTGTACGGTATGGGTATCAAACGAAAGGTGTTACTGAGCATTTTAAGAGGGAGTGGGCATTAGGTCTATAGGTGGACGCCTTTTCGAGATATCGTCATTAGGGTGGGCCAGGGGTGACTCTAGAATGTGTTTGTGACGATATGTGCATCAAACGAAAGGTGTTACTGAGCATTTTAAGAGGGAGTGGGCATTAGGTCTATAGGTGGACGCCCTTTCGAGATATCGCCATTAGGGTGGGCCAGGGGTGACTCTAGAATGTTTGTACGATATGGGTATCAAACGAAAGGTGTTACTGAGCATTTTAAGAGGGAGTGGGCATTAGGTCTATAGGTGGACGCCTTTTCGAGATATCGCCATTAGGGTGGGCCAGGGGTGACTCTAGAATGTGTTTGTACGATATGGGTATCAAATGAAAGGTGGTAAGGAGTATTTTAAAAGGAGTAATCCTTAGTTTCTATAGGTGGACGCCTTTTCGAGATATCGCCATAAAGGTGGACCAAGGGTGACTCTAGAATGTTTGTACGATATGGGTATCAAACGAAAGGTGTTACTGAGCATTTTAAGAGGGAGTGGGCATTAGGTCTATAGGTGGACGCCTTTTCGAGATATCGCCATTAGGGTGGGCCAGGGTGACTCTAGAATGTGTTTGTACGATATGGGTATCAATGAAAGGTGGTAATGAGTATTTTAAAGGGAGTAATCCTTAGTTCTATAGGTGGACGCCTTTTCGAGATATCGCCATTAAGGTGGGCCAGGGTGACTCTAGAATGTTTGTACGATATGGGTATCAAACGAAAGGTGTTACTGAGCATTTTAAGAGGGAGTGGGCATTAGGTCTATAGGTGGACGCCTTTTCGAGATATCGCCATTAGGGTGGGCCAGGGGTGACTCTAGAATGTGTTTGTACGATATGGGTATCAAATGAAAGGTGGTATGAGTATTTTAAAGGGAGTGATCCTTAGTTCTATAGGTGGACGCCTTTCGAGATATCGCCATTAGGGTGGGCCAGGGGTGACTCTAGAATGTTTGTACGATATGGGTATCAAACGAAAGGTGTTACTGAGCATTTTAAGAGGGAGTGGGCATTAGTCTATAGGTGGACGCCTTTTCGAGATATCGCCATTAGGGTGGGCCAGGGGTGACTCTAGAATGTGTTTGTACGATATGGGTATCAAACGAAGGTGTGTACTGAGCATTTTAAGAGGGAGTGATCCTTAGTGTCTATAGGTGGACGCCTTTTCGAGATATCGCCATTAGGGTGGGCCAGGGTGACTCTAGAATGTTTGTACGATATGGGTATCAAACGAAAGGTGTTACTGAGCATTTTAAGAGGGAGTGGGCATTAGGTCTATAGGTGGACGCCTTTTCGAGATATCGCCATTAGGGTGGGCCAGGGGTGACTCTAGAATGTGTTTGTACGATATGGGTATCAAATGAAAGGTGGTAATGAGTATTTTTAAAAGGGAGTAATCCTTAGTTCTATAGGTGGACGCCTTTTCGAGATATCGCCATAAAGCTGGACCAAGGGTGACTCTAGAATGTTTTGTACGGTATGGGTATCAAACGAAGGTGTTACTGAGCATTTTAAGAGGGAGTGGGCATTAGGTCTATAGGTGGACGCCTTTTCGAGATATCGCCATTAGGGTGGGCCAGGGTGACTCTAGAATGTGTTTGTACGATATGGGTATCAAATGAAAGGTGGTAATGAGTATTTTAAAAGGGAGTAATCCTTAGTTCTATAGGTGGACGCCTTTTCGAGATATCGCCATTAGGGTGGGCCAGGGTGACTCTAGAATGTTTGTACGATATGGGTATCAAACGAAAGGTGTTACTGAGCATTTAAGAGGGAGTGGGCATTAGTCTATAGGTGGACGCCTTTTCGAGATATCGCCATTAGGGTGGGCCAGGGGTGACTCTAGAATGTTTGTACGATATGGGTATCAAACGAAGGTGTTACTGAGCATTTTAAGAGGGAGTGACATTAGTTCTATAGGTGGACGCCTTTTCGAGATATCGCCATTAGGGTGGCCAGGGTGACTCTAGAATGTTTGTACGATATGGGTATCAAACGAAAGGGTGTTACTGAGCATTTTAAGAGGGAGTGGACATTAGGTCTATAGGTGGACGCCTTTTCGAGATATCGCCATTAGGGTGGGCCAGGGTGACTCTAGAATGTTTTGTACGATATGGGTATCAAACGAAAGGTGTTACTGAGCATTTTAAGAGGGAGTGGACATTAGGTCTATAGGTGGACGCCTTTTCGAGATATCGCCATTAGGGTGGGCCAGGGTGACTCTAGAATGTGTTTGTACGATATGGGTATCAAATGAAAGGTGGTAATGAGTATTTTAAAAGGGAGTAATCCTTAGTTCTATAGGTGGACGCCTTTTCGAAATATCGCCATTAGGGTGGGCCAGGTGTGACTCTAGAATGTTTGTACGATATGGGTATCAAACGAAAGCTGTTACTGAGCATTTTAAGAGGGAGTGGGCATTAGGTCTATAGGTGGACGCCTTTTCGAGATATCGCCATTAGGGTGGGCCAGGGGTGACTCTAGAATGTTTGTACGATATGGGTATCAAACGAAAGGTGTTACTGAGCATTTTAAGAGGGAGTGGACACTAGGTCTATAGGTGGACGCCTTTTCGAGATATCGCCATTAGGGTGGGCCAGGGGTGACTCTAGAATGTTTGTACGATATGGGTATCAAACGAAAGGTGTTACTGAGCATTTTAGAGGGAGGGGCATTAGGTCTATAGGTGGACGCCTTTTCGAGATATCGCCATTAGGGTGGGACAGGGGTGACTCTGGTATGTTTTTGTACGATATGGATATCAAATTAAAGGTATTAATGAGGGTTTTAAAAGCGAGTGGCCCTTAGATGTATATGTGAAGGCGTTTCTCGCGATATCGACCAAAATGTGGACCAGGTGATCCAGAAAATCATCTGTCGGGTACTGCTAATTTATTTATATATGCAATACCACTAACAGTATTCCTGCCAAGATTCCAAGGGCTGTTGATTTCGCCTTGTAGAACTTTTTCATTTTCTTCTACTTAATATGGTAGGTGTCACACCCATTTTACAAAGTTTTTTCCAAAGTTATATTTTGCGTCAATAAACCAATCCAGTTACCATGTTTCATCCCTTTTTTCGTATTTGGTATAGAATTATGGCATTTTTTTCATTTTTCGTAATTTTCGATATCGATAAAGTGGGCGTGGTTATGGTCAGATTTCGCCCATTTTTTATACCAAGAAAAAGTGAGCTCAGGTAAGTACGTGGGCTAAGTTTAGTAAAGATATATCGGATTTTGCTCAAGTTATTGTGTTAATGGCCGAGCGGAAGGACAGACGGTGGACTGTGTATAAAAACTGGGCGTGGCTTCCACCGATTTCGCCCATTTTCACAGAGAACAGTTACCGTCATAGAATCTATGCTCCTACCAAATTTGAGAAGGATTGGTAAATTTTTGTTCGACTTATGGCAATAAAAGTATTCTAGACAAACTAAATGAAAATGGGCGGAGCCACGCCCATTTTGAAATTTTCTTTTATTTTTGTATTTTGTTGCATCATATCATTACTGGAGTTGAATTTTGACTTAATTTACTTATATACAGTAAAGATATTAAATTTTTTGTTAAAATTTGAATTTAAAAAAATTTTTTTTTAAAAAGTGGCGTGTTCTTCATCCAATTTTTGCTAATTTTTATTTAGCGCATATAGAGTAATAGTAGTAACGTTCCTGCCAAATTTCATCATGATATCTTCAACGACTGCCAAATTACAGCTTGCAAAACTTTTAAATTACCTTCTTGTAAAAGTGGGCGGTGCCACGCCCATTGTCCAAAATCTTACTAATTTTCTATTCTGCGTCATAACGTCAACCCATCTACCAAGTTTCGTCGCTTTATCTGTCTTTTGTAATGAGTTATCGCACTTTTTCGGTTTTTCGAAATTTTCGATATCGAAAAAGTGGGCGTGGTTATAGTCCGATATCGTTCATTTTAAATAGCGATCTGAGATGAGTGCTCAGGAACCTACATACCAAATTTCATCAAGATACCTCAAAATTTACTCAAGTTATCGTGTTAACGGACGGACGGACGGACGGACGGACATGGCTCAATCAAATTTTTTTTCGATCCTGATTATTTTGATATATGGAAGTCTATATCTATCTCGATTCCTTTATATATGTACAACCAACCGTTATCCAATCAAACTTAATATACTCTGTGAGCTCTGCTCAACTGAGTATAAAAATTATTAGAAATTAGCGTTTTTATAACCCCCTTTTAAAACCAAGGCATGACTGTGATGCATTTGCATGTCGTAAACATAGTTGTGTGGGTTTTTTATTCAACCGTTTTAAAAATTAAGGTATCACTGTGACACAATTACAGATGTTAAAATTGCTTGTGTTTTTTTTTAAGCCACCACAAGACACAGCAGGTAGAATTGAAATTACCATTTCATTCTTATTACCTCGTCGCGTAGACCATATATAACGCAACAGTTTTTGTGAATGCATTAAGTCGTTGTGAAAAACTCAAAGTGTGAAGTGCTAATTTCAGATAAGAACTATTTCAAAAAAAATAATAAGTGAAGTGACCATTCCAAATCAAAAAGTTTACAATGATTCCACCATCCTCTACACTGTAAAATGAAGCAACTACATCAACAACTATCGAAAATCCAATGAGTCATATACCCAAGCCCCTCATATACCCAAGCCCTCGCGGTGCTACGGAAAGAGGTGAACTTTAGTAAAATTTAATAGCTCCGCAGTGGAGTCAACAAGAAACACTCCGGCACCTGCAAAGAGACGAATTCAGTCCGGCAATTGCTGGGATGACTTAATAATCACTATACCAACGGAGATACAAAGTTTTTAATTGTCAGCCGCATCCAGTTCGCAAGTTCCCTGCAAGCGTAAGAGTAGCCGAAAATGTACTACTTGTACCTGGTGTTTATAAGTGTTTAGAAGTAGTTTGATGCGCCGAGGTCTCTGTAAGTTCTCTGAATCAATATAACAGAGCCATACGCTTTAATATCCGCCCAACTATTAGCGTTTATACCAATTTTCCAGGCAATTGAAGAACTTGGCCCCTATTTCTATGCAGCATAGCTTCTCCAACCCCCCATTTTCGTCTATCTTGGTTCAGTCATTAACTGGCCTCTAAACTTTCATCCCATATTAATTATACATTCCATTCTATGCTTAAGAAAATATGCGTATTGAAGCTGGAAAAAACGAACGACAGGCAGCGCATAGAATACCATCGTACAAGGAATGAAATGGAAGCATGCTAGAAAGAACACTTCCCTTCTCACTTCTTTCTGCTGTTACAGTAGACATATTTAGGTGCCAAAACCCGCTATCTAGAAATTCTTTCACTTAAAGAGTAATTCAGCTTTCTAATATTTTTTAACAGGTAAATTTGTTTTATTCAATCTCTGGAAAATAAATTGATTTTGCCCTACAATAGGTAAGAGCTCTTTTGGTGTTACTAAACTGGGGAGGGGCCTTAAATTTTTAATATGCAATTCTAAAGGTTTTAAAACTTTAGGTACCACAGTTACTGAGCAGCTTGGGTATGGCTAACAGCGTCCGTCCTTACGTCACGTTGTTTAAATTTTTCCCAAATTATTAAATAGAAAATAATATTTATTATTATTTTTAATAATCGGGGATTGCCCATATTGCTAAATGTATGAAAACATTTATTTGAAGCAATTTTTTTAATTTTATAATTTATTTAATAATTTGGGAAAATTTAAACAACGTGACATCAGGACGGACAAGGCGACAGCTGTTTCGATTATACCTTGTAAATCTCTTCAAAGCCTTTTCTCCCGGGAGTGGGAGTCGAACTCGCACCCCTACGATAGTTGAAATGGTTGAAACGCATTCAGCTACGTTATGCCTGTTGTGAAGTCTTTCCCAATTGCCTTCTTTTTGCATATTTTAATCTTTTACACATTGCATACATCGTAAAAAAAAGCAATATGGCAATCCCCGATTATTAAAAATCATACAAACAGACAAAAATTGTTAATTCGTTGTAGTTCTATAAATAGAACGAAAACAGCAACAAAACCAAAGTTTCTTTGAAAACCGCCGTACCAAGCATAGCTTTAACACATAATTGCATACGAAGTATGCAATGTGTAAAGATTAAAATATGCAAAAAGAAGGCAATTGGGAAAGACTTCACAACAGGCATGACGTAGCTGAATGCGTTTACAACCATTTTCAACTATCGTAGGGGTGCGAGTTCGACTCCCACTCCCGGGAGAAAAGGCTTTGAAGAGATTTACAAGGTATAATCGAAACAGCTGTCGCCTTGTCCGTCCTGATGTCACGTTGTTTAAATTTTTCCCAAATTATTAAATAAATTATAAAATTAAAAAATTGCTTCAAATAAATGTTTTCATACATTTAAAAAAAAACAATATGGGCAATCCCCGATTATTAAAAATCATACAAACAGACAAATTGGTTAATTCGTTGTAGTTCTATAAATAGAACGAAAACAGCAACAAAAACCAAAGTTTCTTTGAAAACCGCCATACCAAGCATAGCTTTAACACATAATGCATACGAAGTATGCATGTGTAAAAGATTAAAATATGCAAAAGAAGGCAATTGGGAAAGACTTCACAACAGGCATGACGTAGCTGAATGCGTTTACAACCATTTCAACTATCGTAGGGGTGCGAGTTCGACTCCCACTCCCGGGAGAAAAGGCTTTGAAGAGATTTACAAGTATAATCGAAACAGCTGTCGCCTTGTCCGTCCTGATGTCACGTTGTTTAAATTTTTCCCAATTATTAAATAAAATATTTATTATTATGATGTGATATAAAAGCTTATTCATAGGCAAAGGAGCTTCCGACGAATTAGATTTACACCTGATTCGAAGATATCTGGTATTTGGGAATTATTTTATTCGCCTATATTGAACCTTGGCGAAACTTAAGGTGTGAGTATCCCCGATAATGGATTCGTCAGCCGGCATGGTATATAAGGGGAGTGTCACCCTACTATTCACTGACGGGTTCAAAATAGATTGCTTTGTTAGAGCAGGGGTCTCATCCAAACAGCTAAATGTTGCATTCTCAATCTGTCTTGCAAACTCAGCTAGTATTTTCAAGCAGTGCTACAGTTAATAGAGAAAACCTATTTGCCTCCTATTGCAGAACTCTCTAGTCGGTCAGAGGTATGTATATTCACAAAGAGCCAATCCATTACTCTAAGAAGGTGCTGCACAATGCTGCAAACTCAGCTGCTATTAGTCTTATGTGAGTACCAGACCACAGGAGTTTAGATGGCAATAAAAAGCGGATGAACTAGCAAAGACCGGTGCATCATTAGACATCACTGAGGCAGTCGAATCAAATCGGACCACTTGAATCAATAAAATTGTTTTTCTTACCCATATGAAGAAATCCGCTATACAAAATTTGTACTCTAACGGTCTCAGTAGGATCACTAAAAAAAGTTTGGCCTGCTTTGGTTGTAGCAAAAATAAAGGAGTTACTAAAATTGTCCCGAAAGAAATATTTTAGGTTGACATCCACAATTACAGGATTCAACAAAACAAAAATATAGGAGTTACTAGAATTGTCCAGAAAAGAATATTTAGGCTGATATCCACAATTACAGGATACTGGCTATTGGGCCCACATGTAGAAAGAATGGGAGTCATCTTCAAAGGCATGCGCAAAAGGTGCAACCAAGGAGGTTGAAGGAAACGGCCACCCATTTCCTCCGCGAATGTCCAGCCCTGGTTAATACCAGTACAGAAATCTAGGGGGTTGTGCTGGCCGCCAATCTAAGAGAGGCAACAACATTCTACGTAAATGACATCAACACGTTTATTGAACTAACCAAATGGTTTGAGTAAAAACAGTCGTTGTACACTAATTTAATATAGATGATAACTAATTGATTCATGGAGAAAGTGTATTAAAATGGCACTAGAGCACTACTCGGGCCCAGTCTTTCCGGCGGGCAGCAAAGCAAACAACCATAAAATAAATCATGTACACTTAATGCAGAAGATATTTTTGTTTTTCGACTTCGAGACGAAATATGTTTTTGGCCCAAAAATAATATATGACAAATTTAAGATGAGTTATGGGCTTCCTAAAGTCCTTAGTTCATATCACTTGTTGTATCACAAAGATGTATATATACTCCAAAAATATCTGACGCACCCTGTATAAGAAAACATCCATAACTGCCACACGCTGCTAAATTATGGGCTATTAATTTACGCTTCTGCTATGTTTTTTGCTTTCTTTGCTACGACATTTTATGCTACTCATTCGCCTCAGTCATAGTTATTGAATTGGCACGTTCATATGTTTCATTGTTATTGTATTATTATGCTTGTTGTTGTAATTTTAATTGATTTCCAATGCGCGTTTCATTATAAATTTTTCATTCATTTAAATTCTTATCTTTGTGTTTGGAAAATTTTTTATCGTCATCTACACGCGTGCTAAACTCTTGACTGCCGCATGCATTGCAACGAATGTTACAGCGATTGTTACGACTAAAGTTGCAAAGTTGCTTGGATCATTGAATAAGTGCTCGTTTATATAAACATACATACACTGATAATATATTCAATTCATTAATATTTCTCTGCAAGTTATTCACTTATATGTAGATGTTTGTGTGTTCCTGCTGCACTCGTTACAAAGTTTCTATGTTGCTATTGCCATTGCTATGGTTGCAATTTCCGTTGCCGTTCAGGTGTTGGGAATTTAATTTGATTATCTTATTGCACAATATAAATTAAAATGTTTATGCGTTTAGTGCATTGCATGTCATATGTGACATAGATTCCAGAAATTAACACAAATTAAATGAAGCTTATGGTGAACATTTTTGTTATAATTTTTAAAGTAAAAAAAAATTATACAACAAGTTATGATTTCAGAATAGGATTGGTTTTCTATTAAAAGTAATGAGCTGAAATATGGGGCGGTTGTTTGAATTTATAACTAGGATGTTCATTTGAATGTATCGTAAGCGAAAATTCTTCCATTCCATACTAGTATCTGTAAAATGCTATTTTATTGCGTACAACTGCGGCAATTGCAAATGGGCCCTTACAATACTGGGAGCTCGAATTGACTCTGGTAGAGCTCATCAGCAGATTTTTGGGTGGCAGAACTGTAGCGCCGGAGTGAGGCGGAGTAACAGCTCATAGAAAGGTGAGTAGCAGCACGCTATAGGACAGTGCTCTTTCTCCCTGCTTTGGGTCTTGGTAATGATCTTGAAGGTATGAGTTGCCAAGTGGTGGCTTTTACGGTAAATTCTGTAAATTTCATTAGGCGTAAATTTCTGATTATACTGAGGAACAATTTACAGGGTTGCCTAGTTACCGTAGCCAGGTGGTCGAATTATATGGGATAGGTGTCAACCCTAGAAAACGGGGCTCAGTTTGTCTACCCTTAAGTAAAAGATTGCTGAATTTAGGATTCAAGGGGTTGATAAGCGCAAAACAAAGCTTTATAGCTTCAAAACTTCCGCAATCCAATTGTCAATCACACTACGCGAGCGAAATCCTGTTACAAATATGAATGTATCATACACATATTTAGCAGGCGAGGTTTTGACGACCCCAAGTTCTCATGGCACTAGGGGGGTGCAGGGGCGGGCGTTATGGCCTAGAAAGTTTAATGTGGTCATATAAATCGCGCTAGGACCTCTATGGTGCTTTGTTACCGGAGCGTACCAGATCTGTATACAGGAAAGGACCATCAACATCGATAACACTCCCCAAAACCTTCGGGAGTTTCTTCACCGTTAATACAACACAAAAAACATTGCTGAATTTATATCACTCTCTTTTGGGGAAGTACCGCTGATGCTGTCCGACTGAGCTAAAACAATGGAATGCTCTTTACATCAAACTGTTTCGGATGCTTAATATGGAGAACAGGCAATTGCTAACGCTACTGCTGTCTGACAGAGCTAACTACTTGAAAATATTCTTCACATCAAGCTGGTGTGGACGCTTATTATGGCGGAGAGGGCTAGAAAGCTTCGGTTGAATTGTATTGCTGTCGAGGTGCAATAGGTAAATGCGGGGATCTTACAGTCATGGTGATACCTTGACTGTAAGATATGGGATAAATTCGACATTTCATCAACCTTAAAAGCAGTACAGTTTTTGGTGTTGGTTGGTAAATTCGTACACTGCTTCTCTGGCACCTAACGTTATAATGAACCTGTATAATATTGATATCGCGGCTTCTTAGCGCGAGTTATGTAAGCTATATCATTACGGACAGACATAATAGTTTGCACCGATTTTCGCTCCTGATGCCGCATCCCCCAATAATGTACTAAATTTTCTCTTGACCTCGGTGGTTCCCGTAGTTTAAGCTGCCCGATCATGGCTGTAACTTCTAGTTAGAAGTCACCGGTTTAAAAGATACTGTAGATGAGATGCTATAAGCCGCTGTAACTGTTAGGGAATTCGACATGTGTTCAGTTATTTAGGCGGCTATCAGGGCGCTTATCTCTGCCACCGTGAGATTGAGGTCTACGCGGTACTGCTAGATTTCCTTTGCAGTAGAATTTACTGCTTGTTTGGTACAAGTTATTGGAATCCAGAGCGCAAGGTTATCCCAGCAACTGTCAGTCTGATCTCTTGCTCGTGCAGACACTGGCGAACTCACGTATTTGCCGTTGAATATTTTGTATTCCGCTGTTTACTTGTTCTCTGCTTCTGGACATCTAAGTCTCGAGCCAGCTAAGCAAGCGCTGGACTATCACCACTTCTTGCCCCATGTCGTGTTATTTCTGTTTGTTAACTCAATGCACTCGGCGCAGCTCGTACAGTTTACAAAACCCCATATATCCATTGTTACAGGGCTCTGCCCAATATGAGAGTTTTCGTATGCACTAATATGCTAAACAGCCCAGCGGTGTTAGCTGTATGGAGGACGACACTTTATGCTTAGCACTCAAGTCATTTTGTGCTTGTCTGTGCAGCCTTTGCGCGGACGAGGCGTTAATATCTCCGCCTGCACATGCTCGTCTCCCCGACGGAAATTTCCAAGATCGATGTGTGCCTCTATCCTAGCTTTCTGCTGCACACGCGACTCCATAATGAACTGCAAGTCAGTTCCACCGCTTAAGTATGTTGTAACAAACTCAATGGACAAACATTAAAGTGTTCGAGTCAACTGTTTCTCAACTGGAAAGCTGCCATATAACCTAACTAATCTCCCATTTCTCCTAACTACACATCGATTCATTTAATAATTAATTTTCAATCGTGTTTTTATTATACTCAGCTGAGCAGAGCTCACCGTAATCCGTAACGGCATAAACTAATCGAGATAAATAAAGACTTCTATATATCAAAATGATCTGGGCGAAAAAAGAAATTCATTAAGCCATGTCCGTCCGCCCGTAAAACACGATAACTTGAGTAAATTTTGAGGCATCTTGATGAAATTTGGTATGTAGGTTCCTGGGTGCTCACTCTCCGATCGCTATTTAAAATAAACGAAATCGGACTACAACCACGCCCACTTTTTGATATCGAAAATTTCAAAAAAGAAAAAGAGCTTTAATTCATTACCAAAGACGGATAAAGCGATGAAACCTGTTAGGTGCGTTGAGCTTATGACGCAAAATAGAAAACTAGTAAAATTTTGGTCATAGGCGTGGCACCGCCCACTTTTAAAAGAAGGTAATTTAAAAGTTTTGCAAGCTGTAATTTCGCAGTCGTTGAAGATATCATGATGAAATTTGGCAAGCGCATTACTCCTAACACTATATGCATGCTAACTAAAATTTGCAAAATCGGATGACGAACACGCCCACTTTTAAAAAAAAATTATTTTAAAGTAAAATTTTAACAAAAATGTTATATCTTTATGGTATATAAGTAAATTATGCCAACATTCAACTAGAGTAATGATATAATGCAACCAAATACCAAAATAAAAGAAAATTTCAAAATGTGCGTGGCCCCGCCCTTTTTCATTTAATTCGTCTAGAATACTTTTAAGGCCATAAGTCGAACAAAAATTTACCAATCCTTGTGAAATTTGGTAGGGCATAGATTCTATGACGATAACTGTTTTCTTTGAAAATTGGCGAAATCGGTTGAAGCCACGCCCAGTTTTTATGCACAGTCGACCGTCTGTCCTTCCGCTCGGCTGTTAACACGATAAGTTGAGCAAAAATTCGATATATCTTTACTAAGCTTAATTCACATACTTATCTGAACTCACTTTATCTTTGTATAAAAAATGGCCGAAATCCGATTATGACCACGCCCACTTTTTCGATATCGAAAATTACGAAAGATGAAAATAATGCCATAATTCTATAACAAATATGAAAAAAGAGATGAAACATGGTAATTGGATTGGTTTATTGACGCAAAATATTACTTCAGAAAAAACTTTGTAAAATGGGTGTGACACCTACCATATTAAGTAGAAGAATATGAAAAAGTTCTGTAGGGCGAAATCAAAAGCCCTTGGAATCTTGGCAGGAATACTGTTCGTGGTATTACATATATAAATAAATTAGCGGTACCCGACAGATGATGTTCTGGGTCACCCTGGTCCACATTTTGGCGATATCTCTAAAACGCCTTCACATATACTACTTTCTTGTAATTTACAAACATATCTCTACCATTTCTATATTCTTATACTAGTTCCTTTTCACCTTTCTAAAAAAATGACTTGCATTTTCAAAACTGTCAGGTAAAAAGCGAATCCGAACGTTTTGTCTCTTGCTGGCTTTGCGATGGGCTCGCCCATGGAAAGTGCGCGGGACTGACGGCTAGAGTTGTTGACACTGTCAATGATGGGGAGAAGGGAGTACGTTGGTCATGCATTAAATGCAGATCAACTGAGGTTGACCTATTTAAACTGTTTAGACAAACACGAAATGCGTTTTCTGATATTGCTAAAGAGTTTTCCATAATCACGGAAAAGTTCAATCAATACGATAGCTTGTTCAAATCCTTCAAGTGTTTGGTTGAGTTACCGCATTGTTTAAATAGAAACAAAGGCAACCGGATAATAATCAAAAACACTCTGAAGACTCACCTAACGCTTCGAATCTTAATCTGCTCAGAACATAATCTTCCGTAGTGGAGCTCATAGACTGGGCTTCCCTAATCCGCAAGCTGTGGTTCCATCCACTTCTAAGGCCGCGGAAAAAACCTTACAGCCTCAAACTGTATCTTCTGAAACTGTAACTTCTCAATCTGTGACTTCTTATTCAGTAGCACCGGCTAAGAAGCTGGTTGTAGTCCCGCTCAAAAAATCGATTTTTGTATCTCGCTTGACAAAGACACTTCCGTTGAGGATATCAAGTCTCATGTCACTGCGAAATAAGGCTGACGGCATGACTTTAAGAAAATTTAAATTTAATTACGAAAGGAACATTTCTTCATTTAGAATTGATGTCTACTCAGAAGATTTTGATAACTTTTGGACAGCGCATTTTGGCCGCCATGGGCTTTTGTTCGCGAATTTGTGCTTAAGACTATTGAGATTACTCAAAATGTAGCAAAAATGCCTCCTCAAAGTACCGACCCAAAAACTTAATTTAACATCTGCTTAAGCATTTACTATCAAAACGTTAGAGGATTAAATACTAAATTAACTGACTTATATTTGAAAACCATTCACTGTAACTATAATATTATTGCCTTTACCGAAACATGGCTGAAACTCATGTTTTAAATTCCGAAATTTTTTGTGGTGAGTATCAGACCTATAGAAATGATCGCTTAAATAGGACCGGAGGTGGTGTCTTGCTAGCTGTACATTCTTAAATTCCATCTGAAGATGTTAATTTAGCCGAAGTTGATTCCATCGAGTTTAAATGCATCCGAATCTTACTAGACCGGGGTCATATTTACTTAGCCGTTTGCTATATTCCACCGTCTTCTGATCTATCAGTGTATATACACCATATTTCACTGTTACAATCAGTCAATTCGATGATAAAGTCCACGGACTCAATGATTGTTTTAGGCGACTTTAACCTGCCACATATATCTTGGAATACGGTTGATCACAATATTGTTCCCGTATCATCCAAGATGCATAACAATGACTTTTTGGATGGAATTACTGATCTTTGCCTTAATCAGATCAACTTCTTTCCAAATAGGTATGGAAGATTCTTAGACTTAGCATTTGTTGACGACATATGTAAATTCTCTATAAATCGGTGTGAACCTCTTGTTTTGCCAGAAGACGCTTACCATCCTTCTCTTGAGATAACTTACGAAATCATAAGCAACGAAGTCGGCTGCACTAACAAAACATGTGTCTCTACAGATGCTTTGATTTTTCCAAAACTAATTTCAACATTTAAATAAAGAGCTTTCTGACATAACTTGGCCTCGATATAAAGAGGATGTAGAGGAAAAAGTTTTACATTTTAATAAAACCATTTATACTTTATTTGAAAAACATGTGCCCAAACGCAAATGCTCGTACATTGAGCCAGTGCAAGCCTGGTTTACTAAAGATTTAAAAGCTTTAAACAATAAGAAATCACGTTTTTCAAATTATATAAGAAAACCGGTTTACATTCTCATTATGCACAGTACGCTATTTTCCGTCATAAGTATTTTGAACTTAATAAAAGTGTTATAAGCTTACATATGTAAATTAAAAGAAACGTTTTTTTGCAACCCGAAGTCTTTTTATGGTTTCGTAAATTCTAAACGCAGAACTAACGGATTTCCTTCTGCCATGAAGTTTAGAATAGCATTTCCAGCGACGATCAAGAGATTGCAAACTTCTTCGCTCAATTCTTTCACTCTAATTACTCTGCTGTGGTTGATTCATCACCTACAAATAATCCTTCAAATACGGTCCCGATTTGATCCCAACATGTTTTCTTAAAAAATGTGCGGAAACATTTACCAGCCCCTTACTGATATGTTTAACCTCTCTTTAAAAAATGGCATTTTCCCGACGGCTTGGAAGGAATCTTTTCTTATCCCACTCCATAAAAAAGGAAGCTAGTCGTCTATTGAAAACTATACGTGGAATAGCAAAGCTCTCCGCTATCCCTAAGCTTTTCGAAGCAATCGTTACTAATCACCCTACATTTTCGATTTCTACATTGATAGATAGTTCTCAGCATGGCTTTTGTAGAGCCAAATCAGCCACAACCAATTTGCTTGAATTTACAACTCACGTCTTTAATGGGTTTAGAAACAATCATCATACCGCCGTTATATACACTGATTTCAGCAAAGCATTCGACAAAGTACGCCACTCATTACTTGTTTACAAACTCGAATTGCTTGGTTTTCAAACCTGGCCTAACTCGCTGGATCTCCTCCTATCTTTGCGGTAGAACTCAAAGAGTCATTTTTAAAAACCTTTGTTCGAATGTCATCGATGTTCCCTCCGGTGTGCCTCAGGGCAGCCATCTCGGTCCTGTTTCTGTTTTGATCTTTATAAACGATGTTTCCACAACTATAAAATATTCTAAAATTTTAATGTATGCCGACGACGTAAAACTTTTAAGTCATACGCGTCGGTTGAAGAACGTTCTGTACTCCAGGCGGATTTAAATCGTTTAGTTACTTGGTGTAATGCGAATTTTATGCCTCTCAACATATAAAAATGTAAATCCATGTGTTTTTCACGTGGGAACATACAGCCAGCTTCCTACACAATTAATGGCCAAACTCTGGAAAGCGTTTGTCGATTTGGGAGTTACAATGAATTGAAACTTAGTTTCACCCTCAAATTAATGCCACAGTCAATACAGCGAGAGGGGTTTTAGCATTTGTGTAAAGATGGGCAAAAGAGTTTGGTGATCCTTACGTTACAAAAACCCTTTTTACATCATTGGTGATGCCGATATTAGAATATGGATCGATAATTTGGAATCCGCGTTATCAAGTTCATGGGGATAGGCTACAATAAATTCAAAACAGTTTTTACTTTTCGCCTTTAGAAATCTTCAATGGGACTCTCCGTATAATCTTCCTCCTAACACGAATCGATTAAACTAATAAATCTTCCTACCCTTGCAAGTCGTAGAGAAATGCTAAGTGTACTATTTATGGCTAGACTTTAATTGATCGATTTCAAGCCCATTTCTATTGAACGAAGTAAACTTGAATGTTCCATGCCGAGTTTCAAGGCATTATAAACCTATAATTCTTAAACAATGCAGAAGCAATTTCCAACTACACGAACATTTTCTATGTTTGTGTGAAGATTATAACTCTCACTCGAGAATAATTGATGTTTCGGACTCGCTCTTTGCCATAAAAAAGACGGTTCTATTTTCTCTAAATAATTAAAACATTATAAAGAGAATTTTATAATTTTAATCTATTGTATTTTGTGAATCTATATTTCTCAGTTGATGAGTTTCTCTGTAGATGAGCGGTTTTAGATCTCGGCGCTTAAGAAGTCACTGCCTCTCAAAGACTCGGTAACAAAAAAATTATAAGTAACACATAAATAAGAATTAGGATACAAAAAAACAAAAAAAAAGTATGTATGAATTAAAAAAAAACAGGATTAGCCTGGTGTCATCGGGCCACTTGTGGGCAGTGCGCTGCCACAACGTCCGAGAAAAAAAAAGGGCCACTCCCTTTTAAAATACTCATTATACTTTAATTTGATACCCATATCGTACAAATCTAGAATCACCTCTGGTCCACCTTTATGGCGATAACCCGAAATGGCGTGTACCTATAGAACTCTGGCCCACTCCCTTTTAAAATACTCATATCGTACAAACCTATTCGAGGGTTAAACTAGGTTCATTTTGCTAAATGATGATTTTCCCTTATTTTGTCCTCAAACCTCTCAGCTGAGTATGTAACGTTCGGTTACACCCGAACTTAGCCTTCCCTACTTTTTTATACTCAGTTGAGCAGAGCTCACAGAGTATATTAAGTTTGATTGGATAACGGTTGGTTGTACATATATAAAGGAATCGAGATAGATATAGACTTCCATATATCAAAATAATCAGGATCGAAAAAAAATTTGATTGAGCCATGCCCGTCCGTTAACACGATAACTTGAGTAAATTTTGAGGTATCTTGATGAAATTCGGTATGTAGATTCCTGGACACTCATCTCAGATCGCTATTTAAAATGAAGGATATCGGACTATAACCACGCCCACTTTTTCGATATCGAAAATTTCGAAAAACCGAAAAATGCGATAATTCATTGCCAAAGGCGGCTAAAGCGATGAAACTTGGCAGATGGGTTGACGTTATAACACAGAATAGAAAATTAGTAAGATTTTGGACAATGGGCGTGGCACCGCCCACTTTTACAAGAAGGTAATTTAAAAGTTTTGCAAGCTGTAATTTGGCAGTCGTTGAAGATATCATGATGAAATTTGGCAGGAACGCTACTACTATTACTATATATGTGCTAAATAAAAATTAACAAAATTGGATGAAGAACACGCCCACTTTTTAAAAAAATTTTTTTTGAATTCAAATTTTAACAAAAAATTTAATATCTTTACTGTATATAAGTAAATTAAGTCAAAATTCAACTCCTGTAATTATATGATGCAACAAAATACAAAATAAAAGAAAATTTCAAATGGGCGTGGCTCCGCCCAGTTTCATTTAGTTTGTCTAGAATACTTTTAATGCCATAAGTCGAACAAAAATTTACCAATCCTTCTCAAATTTGGTAGGGACATAGACTTATTGACGGTAACTGTTCTCTGTGAAATGGGCGAAATCGGTGGAAGCCACGCCCAGTTTTTATACACAGTCCACCGTCTGTCCTTCCGCTCGGCCCTTAACACAATAACTTGAGCAAACAACGATATATCTTTACTAAACTTAGCCCACCTACTTATCTGAACTCACTTTATCTTGGTATAAAAAATGGCCGAAATCCGACCATAACCACGCCCACTTATCGATATCGAAAATTACGAAAAATGAAAAAATGCCATAATTCTATACCAAATACGAAAAAAGGGATGAAACATGGTAACTGGATTGGTTTATTGACGCAAAATATAACTTTGGAAAAAACTTTGTAAAATGGGTGTGAAACCTACCATATTAAGTAGAAGAAAATGAAAAAGTTCTACAAGGCGAAATCAACAGCCCTTGGAATCTTGGCAGGAATACTGTTAGTGGTATTGCATATATAAATAAATTAGCAGAACCCGACAGATGATTTTCTGGATCACCTGGTCCACATTTTGGTCGATGTCGCGAGAACACCTTCACATATACATCTAAGGGCCACTCGCTTTAAAACCCTCATTAATACCTTTAATTTGATATCCGTATCGTACAAACACATTCTAGAGTCACCCCTGGCCCACCCTAATGGCGATATCTCGAAAGGCGTCCACCTATAGACCTAATGCCCACTCCCTCTTAAAATGCTCAGTAACACCTTTCGTTTGATACCCATATAGTACAAACATTCTAGAGTCACCTCTGGCCCACCCTAATGGCGATATCTCGAAAAGGCGTCCACCTATAGACCTAATATCTACTCCCTCTTAAAATGCTCAGCAACAGCTTTCGTTTGATACCCATATCGTACAAACATTCTAGAGTCACCCCTGGCCCACCCTAATGGCGATATCTCGAAAAGGCGTCCACCTATAGACCTAATGCCCACTCCCTCTTAAAATGCTCAGTAACACCTTTCGTTTGATACCCATATCGTACAAACATTCTAGAGTCAGCCTTGGTCCACCTTTATGGCGATATCTCGAAAAGGCGTCCACATATAGAACTAAGATTACTCCCTTTTAAAATACTCATTACCACCTTTCATTTGATACCATATCGTACAAACACATTCTAGAGTCACCCCTGGCCCACCCTAATGGCGATATCTCGAAAAGGTGTCCACCTGTAGACCTAATGCCCACTCACTCTTAAAATGCTCAGTAACACCTTTCGTTTGATACCCATATCGTACAAACATTATAGAGTCACCCCTGGCCCACACTAATGGCGATATCTCGAAAAGACGTCCACCAATAGACCTAATGCCCACTCCTCTTAAAATGCTCAGTAACACCTTTCGTTTGATACCCATATCGTTCAAACACATTCTAGAGTCACCCCTGGCCCACCCTAATGACGATATCTCGAAAAGGCGTCCACTTATAGACCTAATGCCCACTCCCTCTTAAAATGCTCAGTAACACCTTTCGTTTGATACCCATATCGTACAAACATTCTAGAGTCACCCTTGGTCCACCTTTATGGCGATATCTCGAAAAGGCCTCCACCTATAGAACTAAGGATTACTCCCTTTTAAAATTATCATTAACGCATTTCATTTGATACCCATATCGTACAAACATTCTAGAGTCACCTGGTCCACCTTTATGGCGATATCCCTAAATGGCGTCCATCCATAGAACTATGGCCTACTCTCTCTTAAAATACTCTTTAATACCTTCCATTTGATACACATGTCATACAACCACATTCCAGGGTTCCCTAGGTTCATTTTCCTACATGGTGATTTTCCTTATTTTGTCTCCATAGCTCTCAACTGAGTATGTAATGTTCGGTTGCACCCGAACTTAGCCTTCCCTACTTGTTTTTTTTTGCTTGGGTGCCTTTTGCAAATCGATAATTCGATAACTCGCTTTATTTAAAACATGTATGTTTACCACCAACCCGACGTGCTTCTAAAATGTACTGTCTAGTATAGTCTTATTATAATATCCAATATTTTTTCGATTATCACTAAGAGGCGTAGATAATACTTAAAATTCGAAACGTTTATAAATAAAACTGTTCAAATATTCCAATTGGCTTAACAATATAATTAGACCAATTGAAAATCAAGTTTGTCGCTTAACCCTTTCGCCCCTACTGGACAATACGTCCGAGCAAACTTCAAATATGTGTATAACTTTTTTATCCAATTACGCATTGAAATAAGCCCAATAAAACCTTGAAGCCTTCTTTGATGATCAGTAACCGCATTCCGTCATTATTGACGTCAAGTTTCCCGTTACGCAATATTTTGCACAGACATGTCGGGAAATTTCATCAGTAACGCCTATCTGGTACCGTTTTATTCGTAATATACCGCTTACTGTTAAGTTTAGGTGTGAATAAATATTATTTCTTCGAAATTGGAAAGAATTATAATGAAAAAAGTAAGTTTTTTATATTTATAACTGCATTGGGACATATAATCCCAATAATGCATTTGTGTGGGATAATAATATCCCAATATTTGTTTATACCTTTAGATGTGTACAAATTTTTGGCCCTTTTGGCATTACTGGGACTTATTCGTCCCACCTATAAATGTTAATAAATGTTATTAGGATTATATATCCTAAGATAACGGTAAGGATTCAGGTATGCCAAACATCTTATATTTTAGTCATATTACAGGATTAGCTGTCGTAGTGATGAAAACACCGCCCGATTTCGAAAAAACTCAGGGGTGAAAGGGTTAAGTCTTTTGTGCATTTATGAATGCGAATGCATATGTACACGCAATATTGATCGCTAATTCCATGTTATGAGACGTGAGCTCATATGAATCATATTTTATTGATATGACCAGACATTATGTAAGAAAAGCGGAAACACTTTTTAAAATTAGCAATTTAGTAATGAGTCGACTTAGAGTGGAAAAATGCTTTGCCCCGTCTTTGCAAAAATTAGTTTTTGATGCAGATTTATAGAACAAGAAATTCCTCATTTTCATTATGTCAATTAGATATTCAAATTCCTTAACACCAGTAAAAAGTATAAACGTGGAAATGAAACTCAGAAGCATGTTCTAGCAACCATTGCCGTTTTTAAGTTTTGTAATTTTTCTCTAATATTAATAACAGAAAATCAAATAGTTTTCTGCTCGTCACGTAAAAAGGAATTTTATATATATGAGTTAGCAGATTAAAATCCTAAGCCGAGGATAGAAAATTTCCTTATTTTATTTCACTGTGTGACTATTTTATGGTTCTTTTCGCCCTAATGTGTGATTGAATGGCAGTTTCTTTGAAAAAGGAAACCGACGCTCGCAAAAAAAACCTTCCCTAAAATTAGAATCCATTTTCTAAACAAATTTTCTTTAATTGAGGAAAATTTTAATCTAATGAGTAAGAATTTTTGTCTGAGGGAAACTGTTTCTTAAATTTGTTCAATCAAGATTATTTTTCGGGGCGAGTGGACCGCATAAGTCATATGGAACCTCCAAAGCATTACAAGCGATGGAGAAAATAGTGCCTTTTCTTCAAATATCTTTGTCTTAAGAACTCTCATCTGAGGTTGGTATATGGTGGTCCCCCACAGTGTGGTGGTATCGTGCTCTGCCTACGGCACTGAAGGCCCTGCATTCGATCCCCCGGAAAAGCAACATCAAAAATTTAAAAGCATTTTTTTTTCAATTAGAAGATATGTTTTCTAAGCGGGGCGCCCCTTGGCAAGGATTTGGAAAATACATCGAGTGTATTTCTGCTATGGACAGCTTCTCAAGTAAAATTCATCTGCGTTCAGGTGCCGTTCGGAGTCGACCTAAAATATTTAGCTCCATTCCGCCACGAAAAACTCGGCCTAAAATCTCTTCGAAGGTTATCGGGCCTTTAAGTTATTTATTTTTACTTTTATTCAGTATTTATTATATGGCCTCAACCAACGTCCAACCCTGTCAAACACCATTAGTAGCACTCGACTTGCCGAAATCTTTAAAAATTACTGACATATCGTCGCTCCACTATATCGTAGGCTTCACCTTAGATTGAAAGCAGTATCTCAAGGTGGTTTTCTATTTTTTAACCGCAACCGTCAGTTTTGACTTCTTAAAGCCGCAAATCATCAAACGGCTGGTAAATGTTATGATGTTTTCTTTTCTATGAAATATGTGACCCCCATGGTGCACTGGTCACTGAAACTCCTCTCCCCTTTTCTTATCGGGAAATATTTTTTAAAAGGAACATACAAACCAACAAGGGAGCTGAGAAGAGCCAACAAGGGACGTTGTTTTCAGATTTTTTCGAGAAAACGCCTTAAGACTCATTCAAATATCGTTCAAGTAGATATATTGTCGAATTCGGCCTAATATTATAAAAGCTATTCAAATTCACAATCTTTTTAAAGAAATGGTGAGGTAAAATTCAAGTGAACCTAACATCTACGATTTCTATAAAAATAGAAACGGTCATTGTTACCACTTGGTAAAAATAAAATAACGACTAAATTGGCCTATAAGGCGCTCAGCTGGCAGGCTTCAAGTCCGCAAATACTGCTCTTAAAACACGATCCGCTAGATTAATAAGGGTAGCTTATGATATCCCTCGTAGTTTACTAAAAGCTTCTCTAACTGCACCAATTCCTGAAAGAAAGAAATTTTTTTCTACTCAATAAAAAAAACTGTACTCATAATATCAACATTTCATTAAATTTCTACTAACATCTTTTGAATGTTTCATAAATATTGTAACGAATTTGATGCAAATCCTCTTATTTGCAATCCTCTGCTAAGTTCGAATCACTAAACTGTTGAATAAATAACTCCAATATTGAATAATGGAAAAATGGCCTTTATTAAAGTACTTCACAATAACACTTTACTTTGGCTACTCGCTGGCTTAATAACCAAACTGATTGATAACTCAAACTAAACGCTACTATTGCGCCGCCAATCGTGTGCTTAATCAATAACTCATTGATGCTCAACTCAAACTGAATTCCCACGCCTCTACATCTGTTGCCTTTTATACCCTTGGTTTCTAGTTCGCATTTTTCCAGAATGTATAGCTTGTCCATGAGCTCTCAAACTTCTC